>PISX010011164.1:0-55463 GCA_004024625.1 Mellivora capensis
GAACAAAACTCTGAAGAGATAGAGGTAAAAAAGAAGAGTTAAATGTTTTGGATTTTAAAAACTCATTAAAAAGTAAAAATTTAAAATAAATTTCTACAGGCAAGTTAATAGAAAATGTTTGATAGAATAAAACTAAATGGATTCCTAGAAAAACAATCCCAAAACAGAGTGAAAGGAAAATATAAAGCTTGAATTGTCCTCTAGTCAGTAACTAATTGAATTTATAGTTATAAATCTTCCTATGAAGAAAAAATAACTGGGTTGAAATGGTTTTGTAGACTAGTTTACCAAGGTTACAATGAAGAGATAATTCCCACAATCTTTTCCAGAGACAAGAAAAAAAAATCCCTAGTCATTTAATGAGGTCAGTATAACCTTGGTACCAAAACTAGAAAAGCACACTATGAGAAAGGAGAATATTCTCTAGTCTCATAATAATGAGTCTGACCAGGTATGTTATAAAAAAAGATAACCTGTAATGAAGTTAGGTTTATTCAAGGAAAAAATAAATGCTTTAAAAACAAACATAGATTTCATTCACCATTTTTCAGATTAAAGAGAAAAAAACATAGGATCCTTTCAATATAGGTAAGTACTCCATAAAATTCAACATTCTATAATGATAAAAATTCTTATCAAAATTGAAGTAGAGAACATCTTACCCAAACTTACATCAAATAGGTTTCTTAATGGTTAAATGTTGGTATTCTCACTGAAATCAAGAGCAAGACAAGAGTATCCATAATAACCTCTTTTAGTGTTTTAATGAGGGTCCTAGCTAGCATGTTAAGATAATAGATTTAAGGGGTGTGTGGGTGGCTCAGTGGGCTAAAGCCTCTGCCTTCAGCTCAGGTCATGGTCTTGGGGTCCTGAGATCGAGTCCTGCATCAGGCTCTCTGCTCAGCAGGGAGCCTGCTTCCTCCTTTCTCCCTGCCTGCCTCTCTGACTACTTGTAATCTATCAAATAAATAAATAAAATCTTAAAAAAAGATAATATATTTAAAATATAGGTATTATATTGAAACAATAGTACCTTTATTCCCAGGCCATTATTATCAACTTGGAAAACCCAAATGAATATGAAGACAAGCTGTTAGAATTTTTAATGGAGTTTTGAAATGCTAGCTGTGTATAGTAAGCTGTACAAAAGTAAACTTCATTTCTAACAGAAAACAATTTATGAAAGTGTATCATTATAGAATAAATATGTATCCAAGAACAAACCCAAATATTGGTATTTCAGGTTTTTGTGGAGACAGTTATAAAATGGAAAATGTCTAAACTAAAAGAGAAAACCATGCTTATGGAAAGATCCAATGCAACAATGTGTCAATTTTCTGAAATTTTATCTTTAAGTATAATGCCGTTTGGAATTTTTGAAATATTTTTAAAAGCTTGACATATTTATTAGAAAAAATAGAGCTTCCCTATGGCCCTGCAATTTCACTACTGGGTATTTACCCCAAAGATACAGATGTAGTGAAAAGAAGGGCAATCTGTACCCCAATGTTTATAGCAGCAATGGCCACAGTCGCCAAACTGTGGAAAGAACCAAGATGCCCTTCAACGGACGAATGGATAAGGAAGATGTGGTCCATGTACGCTATGGAGTATTATGCCTCCATCAGAAAGGATGAATACCCAAGTTTTGTAGCAACATGGACGGGACTGGAAGAGATTATGCTGAGTGAAATAAGTCAAGCAGAGAGAGTCAATTATCATATGGTTTCACTTATTTGCAGAGCATAACAAATAACATGGAGGACATGGGGAGATGGAGAGAAGGGATTTGAGGAAACTGGAAGGGGAGGTGGACCATGAGAGACTATGTCTGAAAAACAACCTGAGGGGTTTTGAAGGGAGGGGGTGGGAGGTTAGGGGAGCCAGGTGGTGGATATTAAGGAAGGCAAGTATTGCATGGACCACTGGGTATGGTGCAAAAACAATGAATACTCAGTTTGTTTTGTGAGATTAAGAGTCACTTATGATTTGTCTCCCTCCCAATCCCATCTTGTTTCTTTTCTTCTTTTTCTACCCCCCTAGTCCCCCATGTTGCATCTCCACTTCCTCATATCAGGGATATCATATGATAGTTGTCTTTCTCTGATTGACTTATTTCACTAAGCATGATACCCTCTAGTTCCATCCACATCGGGAAAGGGGGGTGGGGTAATGGACATTGGGGAGGGTATGTGCTATGGTTAGTGCTGTGAAGTGTGTAAACCTGGCGATTCACAGACATGTACCCCTGGGGATAAAAATATGTGTTTTTTTTAAAAAAATTAAAAGACTCTACCTTGGGGAAATTAAAAAAAAACAATGAATACTGTTATGCTGAAAAGAAATTAAAAAAAAAATTCAACTAGAATCATTTAAGATAAATAGTTACCGAAATAAACTGTTCTTGGTAAAGCACAAAAAGAAAAGAAAAGAAAAGAAAATACATATGTAAGAGCAAGGTCAAAAGTTAGCCAACTGTCTCTAATGAAATGCTATAAAATAGATTTACTCACTAGAAAGCAATGAATTTTGAATATGAAGAATCTGGTGTTAATACAGGGATAGGAACATTGAGCAATGAAATAGTATAGAGAGATCATAGATTCATAAATTTATGATAATTTGATGTCTGATAGAAATGCCTTTATAGATCACTATAGAAATATATGACTATTCAAATTAATGGTGTGGAGATATTTATCTTTTTAGGGGGTCTGAGCACATGGTACACACAAAACCATTCTCAAGTGGATTAAAATTTAAAATGCAAAAGGAAAACTTTAAAATTCTCAAAGGCTAACCTAAGGGCAACTATTTTTAGGAGTTCAGAATATGAAAGGTTTTTTAAGTTAACACATAAATCACTAAAGATCAATCAATTTCACACCTTTAAGTTGCTTTTCATCAAAGGACATCAAAAAGAGTGAAAACAAGTCAACACCTGAAGAATATATCAGTAACTGAAAATGAATTGGCATCAACTATGTAAAGAAATGTTACAGGTTACTAAAAGTTAACAAAATTCCAATAGTGATAAAAAGACACGAACAGACATTTCAAAGGGAAATCCTAAGAGAAAACTTTAAAATAGAAAAACTTATGAAAAGATGTTTATCATTAGAAATCAGGAAAATGCAAATAAAATATACATGAGATACAACTTAACATTGCCAAAAATTTAAGCCAGGAGATGCCAAGTGTTCTGAGTTCTCACATACTACTATGGAAGAGCATATTGGCACAACCACTTGGAACATGGGTTTCTGCACATGCAAGCAGCCAAGTTCACTTCTGGATACATAAACCTGAGAAACTCATTTACGTTCACCAAGGATACAGAACTTTTTTTTATAGAAAAATTTGTAATAACAAAGGAAAACAATGCAAGTATCTATGGAGAGGAAAACAAATTTAATTATGCTTTACTCACCAAATATTATAAAGCAATGACAAAGAACTACAACCATACATAGAACATGATTTGATTGTAGAAAAAGGAGTTTTAGGGGCACCTGAGTGGCTCAGTGGGTTAAAGCCTCTGCCTTCGGTTCAAGTCATGATCTCAGGTTTCAAGGATGGAGCCCTGCATCTGGCTCTCTGCTCAGCAGGGAGCCTGCTTCCCTGTCTCTCCACCTACCTGTGATCTCTGTCTGTCAAATAAATAAATAAAATCTTTTTTTAAAAAAAAGGCAAGAAAAAGGAGTTTTAAAAGACGAAGTACAGTCTTATATCACCTTTGTGAAGTTCAAGCAAGCAAGTATAGATTCATATATACATATACACATATAATAAAAGTGTAAAAAATAATGCAAGTTAAACACAAAATTCAGAATAGTGGTTGCATGGATGTGTTGGGAAGGAGTCCCTAGGTATTTTAACTATTTTGCTCCACAATATGAATGTTATATACATTCTTACATATATAACAAATGTTACAAAATAAAGTTATCTAAATTCTGCTAAATAGGTTATTCAGAATAAGTTTAAAAAAAGAAGTTAGTAAAATGTTTAATGATTTTGAGGATAACTGATTATCAGTCTTCCTGAAATCCATTAATATCAGTTACAAACTGAATTCACTAACACTAATATGGTCCCTAACTAAACAGATACACTCAATTACTTAATACAAATGATTTTGAGGTGCTTGAAATATAGTATTACCTGCTTGTGAGTAGCAACAGGAGAACCCAGTTGAATAATAAGCCGAATAGGCTCTCAATCTACCTTCACTGTTATGATCCTGGGTAAATTTGGCGACATGTCTACCTTCTTTGGATTTGTCTATGGACTATGAAATTAGAGTATGGATCTCCAGTGTTCCTCCAGATTTAAAAATAAAATTGGTACCATTCTCTGTATTTTAATGGATCTTTTCCTATTCTATTTTTATTTCTTTCTCTGGGCCATGGCAACCAGAGGGAAATACCTAAGAGCTGTGCTATTATCGAAGAGTGATCATTTCGCCTTTAGATTAAGGGATTCCGCCGTAGCTTGTAGTGCCCTTCCCTATTATAACCTGTGTGGTTCCAGCTTTTCTCTTACATGGCTCTAGGTGGCTTTTGCCTTATTTCTAGGATTCTACTGTGACCACTCTCCTCTAGCAACTTATTCCTACCTCAAGAGGTCCAATCTTTCTAGGTGCCTTCTGAACTAGTACCTGCCAGTTTATTTTAAGGTTTCATTCTTTGAGTGGCCTGGAGTGAAAGTCTGTTATTCCCAAGTCCTTAAAAAATTGTATTCCAAGGGACACAGTGTGGTTCGGTTGTTTTAGCAGACTTTTGGTTTCGGCTGGAGTGTGATCTCAGGGTTGGGGGATGGAACCCTGCATTTAGCTTCATGCTCAGCACAGAATAGGCTTGGGGTTCTTTCCCCCTTTTTCCCCCTCTGCCCACCACTCTCATGCTCACACTCTTATGCTTTCTCTAAAATAAAACATTTTCTTTTATTTTTTTTAAAAAATACAACCTTTTAAAAAGTTGTATTCTATAGCTTGTTATACAAATTGGATTATTGGTGGGTTCACCAAAAGTACCAGTGTCCTTGAGCTCTGTAACCAGTTAGAGCACACCATACCATACCATATTGTAGCCTTTGCTACGATAGTGCTGTATGAAAGCCTGCAAACTCCGTGGCTTACAACAAGCATTGAATTTTCTTATTCATTTGTCTGCTTTAGGCTGTAGAGACATGGCTTCATATTATACTTGGATGAGAGTACCCCAGGTATATTCTTTTCATTGCAGAGAATAGAAGTGCAAGGAGCCGAATCAAACACATTTATAGCCTTTAGTCATAGCCAGTTATACTGCACTGGCTAATATAAGTCATATAGCAAAGCCCAAGATTAATGGGATGTGTGTGTGGGGTGAGATGGAGGGCATTCTCTTCCTGTAATATACTGTAAGATCACATGAGCAAGTAAAGAAATGAGGATAATCCAGTTCACCAAAACACACACTGTAGGATACAAAAATCAAAATTAGATTCTTCCTTGGTTTACCTTCTTAACTATAGACAGAGGAGGAGGAGTTTAACTATGTATCAGAGAGGAGGTGGGTCAGGAGATGGATTAAATAGGTGATGGGAATTAAGTGCACTTGTGATGAGCATTGGGCGATGTATGGAAGTGTTAAGTCCCTTTATTACACACCTGAAACTAATATTACCCTGTATGTTTAGCTGGAATTTAAGCAAACACTTAATGGGTTAAAAATCTTGAAATACCAAAAAGTTACATCTTTTTCAAAGCAGAGGTACAACTTTCAATCTCACTTTACATTTTGAGTTATAAACCATTACTAAGATTATATCAATAGAAATCCTAAATTTACATAAACTTTAGAGAGAATGTATAGTCAAATGAGATTATGTTAGCAGATAATCTAGACTGACAAATGGAAAAAGTATATTCTCCTGCCATTCGGATATTATTTTGACCATCTAAAATGCAGCATGATGAACTTGGGGTCTCTCCAATGAAGATTAGTGGGAATGTGGCGAGAAGAGCTCCAACTTGGTGGAACCAGAGATTCTGAATTTTGGCCCCTAGTGACTGTCAAGTTCGAGGTGCAAATTGCTTGAGTTCTCCGAAACACATGTCCTATTTTGTAAAATGGAGATAATAACTTACTGAGGTATTGTTGTGAGGATCTTCAAACAGTTATGTAAAATGCTTATTATCTGATATTGGCACTCAGGAAGTTGCACTTATAATTCTGGAGGCATTTATAAAATGTACTCTGAGAATTTTAGACTTTACTGCATATTTTTAAAAAATAATTTAAGATGGCCAAGGTGCAATTTCACTTGAAAATATGAGGATATCCTCTTAGGAACTCTTCAAAATCTATGATTCAATGATTCCAAAGAGCACATTATTTATTCATTTTAGAAAACCATTGCCACACTGCTGCATACTTTCAGATGTGCAAATAAAAGGGATCCCAGCTGGTTGCTTTATTTTCAAACAACTACAAAGGAAACAGTAGAATTTTGGCTTCTTGGAATTTTCCTTTGAAAATTTTCACAACCATGTGTGGTTGGAATCTGGCATTTATCTTTTGCTTCCACTCTGGAAATTTATACAGCTCTCTAGAATTTGGTTTGGTTCACATAACTTTTCAATTCTTGGTCATAGTCTTCCCTTGTATAATTTCCTTCCAGTGTGAAAAACCCATATACCATGATGTGTCTACACAGCAAGACTTTAAGCATAGTAATTGCCCATGGATATAAGAGTTCATATAACCAGATCTCTCATGAATAAGGAAATCAAAAATTTACATAAAAGATAGTCTTATGTGAATGACCAAGCCTGAATGTATAGGATGTAATAGTCAAATGTATTTTGTAACCTTTCACTTTTAAGCATAAAATATATCATATGGCTCATACACAGGAAAAAAAATACCCATTTCCAAGTGTCCACATGAATGTTACCAATTTTTAAAACTTCAAAACCTTGTTTTAAGGACCTTCAAAACTACTCTTTAAAATCATCTAGGTGATATGAGTGGACATTTATATCCTTCCAATGTCAGTCCTTTATTGAATCCAGGACAGCTTCCCTATCTATACTTTAGGAAAAGTGATTCTAAGAAGGTTATATATAAAAAAAAAAATCTAATTTTTTTTTGGCTTAAAAAAGATTAAAAGTTAACCTTCTCTGTCTTTATTGGAACTTTTCCCTGGTTCTTTGCCTCTTTTATTTTAAAAAAAAGATTTTATTTATTTTTTATTTGACAGACAGAGATCACAAGTAGGCAGAGAAGCAGGCAGAGAAAGAGGGGAAAGCAGGCTCCCCGCTGAGCGGAGAGCCAATGTGGGGCTCATCCCAGACCCTGGGATCACGACCTGAACTGAAGGCAGAGGCTTTAACCTACTGAGCCACCCAGGTGCCCCCTTTGCCTCTGTTTTGATGACAACTTTTTCAAAGATGAATTTTAAGTTTTATCTCCTCATAGGGCCCTTTAGGGGCTTTTAATTCTACAGTCTACTATGTCCAACTCTGATCCCTCCGATCTTTATTGCCCCTGACACTGACCCCTTCTTTGCTAAGAAAAACAGTACCTGCCTCTTATAATTTTGTGAGCCCAAGTATTTTTTGAGTCCAAAATCCTACTTACTTTGTGAACTGACTGATAGGATATATAGGACTTTCTAGCTACAACACTATCTACCAACCATGGAGTGGCAGCTCTGTGCTAGAGATTCTGCCATTCCCCAGAATAAAGAAAAAAATAGAAGTCCCAGAAAACTAGCAATTCCAGCCTGTTACCACTTGGTTCCAAGCTACTGCTATGTGGCCAGTTATGTCACCTTGGTCATGTCTCTTGAGCTTTGTCCTTCAGTTTTATCATCTGCAAAATAGGAATAGTAGTGTCCTATGTCAGAGTCATTTTGATTAAATAATACATACATGTATACTTCTTACAGAACCCATAGATTATTCTGTAAGTTATGCTCATATAGTGCCTTCAGGCTTGTCTGGTCACTATTTCTATCTTGGTTCTGGACCTCCATCAGAATGACCACCCATCCTGATAAATAAAAAGGGCAATTTATATGAGAAAGTGATCACAAGCATTGTAAAACTTATTAAGACACAGTAGCCAAACTGTGGGAAGAGCCAAGATGCCCTTCAACAGACGAATGGATAAAGAAGACATGGTCCATATATACAATGGAATATTATGCCTCCATCAGAAAGGATGAATACCCAACTTTTGTATCAACATGGATGGGACTGGAGGAGATTATGCTGAGTGAAATAAGTCAAGCAGAGAGTCAATTATCATATGGTTTCACTTACTTGTGGAGCACAAGGAATAACATGGAGGACATTGGAAGTTGGAGAGAAGTGAGTTGGGGGAAATCAGAGGGGGAGATAAGCCATGAAAGACTGTGATCTGAGAAACAAACTGAGGGTTTTGGAGGGGAGGGAGTGGGTGGTTGGGTGAGCCTGGTGGTGGGTATTAAGGAGGGCATGTATCACATGGGGCACTGGGTGTGGCGCATAAACAATGAATCTTGGAACACTGAAAAAAATAATAAAATTACAAAAAAAAAAAGATAGGTTCCCAATAATCTGGTTCTTATTTGCGGAATCTGGTGGACTTTGAAGGTCAGAAGCAGATTACTGTTCTGACTTTCAAGGGTTCACTCATAATACATTCTCTATCAGACCTAAAATTATAGGCTTATATGGCCTTAAAATTTTGCTTCACTTCATAATGAGGATGCTTTTAAATGGTTGTTTAAGGAGTTTAGAGGACACTTTGGGCTAAGAGCTGCATTAACTGGGTCTTCACTCAACTAGTCCTCACTTATCCTCACTCTATTTACAGTTCTTTGCCTTTTGTTTATACTATAGCAGAATATAAGGAGACTGTATTTTAATAGTGATGACCTATTAGTATTCAGCTGTGTGTGTTTAGCAGAATTAAAAATGGTCCGAGTTAATCAAGATCTATCCTCATGATCCAAATGTATCAGGTCTGTAGTACTATATACCAAATCATTTCATTGATGGATTAAACTGACAAAGTTATTGCCATAGACTTAGCCCTCAGGATACAGTTAGAGAAAATACAGATGCACATGTAGAAAACCATGCAAGTCTTCAAGAAACTGATCATCTAATGGAAAAGACCAGAAATAAACATTTACTATACATTATAACACCAATAGAGATATACATAAGACATTAAAAAACTGAGGAGAGGTCAAGATAATATGCACTCTTTTGCAGTGTTTTATGGTCACTGAATTTTCCTTTTTGATTAGTAGATGCTATATGAATATTGACAACATTCTATAGCACAGCTAAACACATAGGTTTGGGATCTGTCTTTTAAAATGAGGAGGCTAACAAGAATTGGGTCCTCACATTATCAAAAAAAAGCATCTGAATAGAAGAATTCATGGTCAATGAGTTATTATCTCCACTTTGTAGAAGATGAAAGATTTTTCTTAAATTAATGCATTTTTTAGCTTGCTTGTTTTGTTCTTTTGAGACTGTGTAGACACAACCACAGATATTTGTAGTTCATAGTCTGAAAGTGGTAAAGAGTATGAGTTCTTGGGGTGTCTCCTAGGAAGAGGGTTTCTGACAAGTGGGGTGGGGGAGAGCACTAGAATGGGAAGTGTTTATTTGCAATTTTATGAGAAATCAGTTCTTAAATTGTAAACCACCACCAAGTAATTAGAGATGGAGAAAATATGATTTTCATTATGCCATGAATTGTGTGATTCTCCTCTATTTTTCTTCCTTGCCAGTTCAGTTTGGTATGATTGCGAAACTGTATTAATAATCATGGTAGTCTGTTTCATTTCAGAAGGTCATTTTGGTTACCCAACCAATGTTTCATGTCAGACTAAGTGATATTATTTAAGAGCTTTTTTCTCTGCTCCAAACTATTTATTTGCTAAGTCTGAAAATCTATTATCAAGAATTTAGCTCTAGTTAGGACTTTGTAATTTTTGTAATATAGAAAACCAACTCTAATTGGACACTTCGGCATTCAAATCCCATAATGGTATTCAAGGTGGGAAATTTAAGGAAGGAAGAATCAAGTTTTGCATTCAGGTAGCTTTACTATTGAGGAAAGAACTGAATACAAACAATATCTAAAACACAGATCCTATTTGACAAAAGCTAGGTTTTATTCGTTTATTAAATAAAAATCTATTACATGTCTGCACTGTTCTGAGCACTATGTGAGATTCTGGGGATATGGCCATAAAGAAAGCAGGCACATAATACAGCCTCACAGTTTGGTGGGGCTGGCAGATTGTTACCAAGAAATTATGAGCCTTTACTATGGGCCAGACACTCTAAAAACAGAGATAGAAGATCCTGCCTCAAGGTGCTGACAGTTTAATGAAGAAGATGGACCATAAATTAACAATGACTAAGCATCACAAGAACAGCAATAGAGGTGTAGAAGGACAAAGGTGTGGTTTATTATGTAGTTGTATAAATATAGGTGACATTTTGTAGCACAGCTAATATACATGCATGGTAAGTGACTTATTACACATTGAGTGTCATGGATGAAAAGAGAATGTAGAGGGACACCTGGGTGGCTCAGTTGGTTAAGCGGCTGCCTTCGGCTCAGGTCATGATCCCAGCGTCCTGGGATCGAGTCCCACATCGGGCTCCTTGCTCGGCGGGGAGCCTGCTTCTCCCTCTGCCTCTGCCTGCCACTCTGTCTGCCTGTGCTCGCTCTCTCATGCTCTCTCTCTCTGACAAATAAATTTAAAAAAAAATTAAAAAAAAAAGAAAAGAGAATGTAGAAGAAATTAATTCTTTTTGGTATCATTAGGGGTAGCTTCATGAAAGAGAGGTCATTCGAGTGGAGTTCTTCATGAAAGATTCCAGGTTCCAGGAAAGAAGGCAGCCAAATTGAGGAATTTGTGTGGGACAGAAATGTAGAGACCTTTATCACATGGTGAATAGTCCTTGTGACTAAATTTGAGGTTAGAGTGTTAAGTCAGAAAAAGAATTTACTAATTGCTTTTTTTTTTCAGGTCTGAAAAAGTCTTGCATGCCATGACAAAACTTCAGGCTTTGCCTTGAAAGCAAACATTGACACGGGAGCCAATAAAGTGAAGAGAACGGATACCTCTGGGAAGAGAGACCCAGAAGGAAATGTTAAAGGCAAAGTGCTGGGGAATTGGTGTAAAGTTTACTCCTAGCCATTTCACAGATATGCTTTAACATGTGAGTTAATTATTCATCAAATCCCTAAACTTTTGTTGAGAAAGTAAGTGTACCAAATACATTATTTTTCAAGATTTTTTTTTTTGAGAGAGAGAGAGATCACAAGTAAGCAGAGAGGCAGGCAGAGAGAGAGGGGAAAGCAGGCTTCCCACTGAGCAGAGAGCCTGATGTGGGGCTTGATCCCAGGACCCTGAGATCATGACCTGAACTGAAGGCAGAGGCTTAACCCACTAAGCCACACAGGCACCCCACCACATACACTTTTAAGTATTAGTAGGTAAAGAAGGAAATAGAAAATGGTGCATGACTACAAGGAAGACAAATAGATGAACAACACATGCTACTGCAAACAGTACAAATAGTGCTGAAATAGAGGACACACGAGGTATACGAGAGAGAGAGTAATTCTGAAGAGAAGGGTTTAGAAAGGATTTATGAATTGGCAGCCTGACTCTGGAACCTGCCGCCCATGACTTGTTTTTAGTAATGACTTAGTTTCTTGGGGTTTATCTGGAGAAACGGGTGCTGAAACAGTGAAGTCGCACGCCAAAGATTTACAGGGTAGTTCTTTCAAAAAAAGAAAAAAAAAGGCGAAGAAAAATAAAGAGAAACTGACCTGTGCTGCAGTCACACAGAGGACATGACCAACGTTCCAGGAAGTGCTGATGCTAGAACTCTGCAGAGCAGAGTTAAATTGAGGTAGTTGGGCAATTCCTTTATAGTCTAGTCATCAGTCAGTTATTGGCAGCTGGGAACTCCATGGAAGGGTACACCTGTGGGTGAGGTAGTTGCCTGCAGAGGGGGATGAGTCCCAGTGATGGCTCAGCTAGGTGCTGTCAGCAAAAGTTTAATTCTGGATGAGACAAAGATGCTAGGTGCAAATCCTATTCCATGCTGAGGAGTCTCCTTTTAGTTTTTCCATTGAGGTTATAGACAACCCTAGAAAGTTTTCCAGGAGATAAGGTAGCATATATTGATTTTAGTTTTAGGAAGTTTTAGGAAGATTCCTGGGAGCAATGCAAGGGGAGCAATGCAAGGGCCAAGATTCCTTGGCCAGGTGATAGATGCTGGCAAGTGAAACTACTTTGGAGACTACTGTAATAGTTAAGCCCCAGTTCAAAATAGTTAAGGACTGATTTAAACTTGTGAGCAATTTCCCCAAACCTCTCCAGGCAGAACAATTTCCCTCTACCATTCTTCCATAACACTTTAGTTATATCTTTATTGTAGCCCTAAATACAACCTGACTTACATCACCACTAGTTGACTCTGTGTCTCTTTATTGACTGAATTCTTTGGGTTCAGTAGCCATCTACGCTTATCTGATTCTCCCATGGGACCATCAGAATAGACTGAGCATTTAACAAAAGTGTTTTGAATTGAATAGTTCAAGGAAGAGATGATGAGCTTTTAAAATTGAGTCAGTCACGGGAATGAAGGGAATGGCATTGACAAAGAAGACCCTGAGGAGGTAGAAATGGAACAGCTTTTGGGACTATGGCATAAATTGGTAAATCAAATATACTGAAACAGAACTACTAAGTCCATTTATATTTATGCATTTATTTGCTACATTTTCTTGGGTCATTTCTTAAAACATTTTTCCTTCTTTATGTAAGTTTCTCAGAGTTTGTTTTTCCAGTTACACATCAAATAAAAAGAAAAAATAAGTTGCAAGTAATTTCTATTCTTTAAGCAAATGCTAATTTGTTACATGCCTGCCTGAGGATTTAAAGTTCAGGTAGTATTTCTGCCTTAGTGAAACTTTGCTTTTATAAGATGTCTTTCTGCCTACATTCCAAATGAACACCCCTAAGTTCTTTGCTAACTCATTCAAGGTCTTAAGACCCCATGAAAATGTTAAGACTTCCAGAAAATCAAGAGTGAAAGTAATTAAATTTTATCTTGGAAATTAATATGTATCTTGGAAACCTGAGAAAGCCTTGTATTGAAAGGGGAAAGTATTCCAAAGTTGAGAGGGAACACATTTTATCTATGAAAAAATCATGATCATATAGTGGCAGTAGGATAGGATGTATCATCAGGAAATACAGATTGGTAAGCTGACCATGAGCAACTCTATGTCCCTGTGTTTTATTTTTCTTAATAAAATTGAAATAGCCCTATTTCCTGTTGTAACCAGCTCACATATAAGATTGATATAAAGGCATAATTAAGTGGAAATTGTAAAATACTATGTCTTAGTTTATATAATGCTTATCCTTCATATGTTTCAGTTTTGAAACAACCCATAATCAGAACAATAGAGTCCAATACTAGTATACATCATGCCTGGTATTTGATTACTTATAATAATGACAGCTAAAATTCATTAAGTTCTTACTCCTTTACCAGCCGCTGTGCTAAGAATGACTTCATTTACTTCTTCTAACAACCCTATGACAAAGTAAAATCATTTTTCCCAGCTTACAGATGAGGCAACTAAAGTGTATCTGAAGAAATAAAATAACTCTCAAAGATCAGTTAAGTGGCTGATAGTATCTATATTCTTTAGAGTCTGAACAACTAATGTTTAGCAATATATTGTATTATTACATATATATAGAGGGTGATGGAATGGTTAAATTGTGAATATATGTTGTGTTGTAAATGTGCATCTGTGCCTGTATATTATACATATAGGTATGCATAAATAAACATCTATTACAGGAAAATTTGATTATCAGAAATTTATGCAGCTACAGACATTGAGTATGTATATAACTAAAGATAATAAGCATCCAGCCTAAACTTCTTTCATTTGTAGTACTGTATTTGGAAATACTCTACTACATGCAAAACACCATGCTTAATCCTCTAGAACAGTACTGATAGAAATATAATGAGAGCCATGTAGGTAATTTTAAATTTCCTAATAGCCACATTAAAAGAGTAACAAGAAACAGGTGAAATTAATTTTTGTAACAATGAGATATAACAAATGATTTTAGTCCCTATTTCCCTTGCAGACATAAGGGAAAAAGGAACTCAGAAAAATGAAATCATTGCCCTGTTTTACAAAATCAAGGCTGAATTTTCAGTTTTAAAAAAGTTTCTGCTGAGCAGCTTTGGGCAATCTACACTTTTAGTTCACCAACCTTGTGGCAGGAGGTTCTCTTTTCTGAGCTGTACACAATCCTTGATGAAATCTTAATGAGTTTCTCTTCAGATTTTTTCCTGAACTATATTTATACCCAATTCATTCTCTCTAGGGATGTGTTCTAGACAACTAAATTACAAAGCAAAGTGGTTATTAGTTATTCAAATTCAGCAAATACATATTGATCATCTGCTATACGCCAACTATAGCTATAATTGTGTAATCCTTTCACAGTGGACTCATAGTCTAGATGAGAAGAAAGACAAACACACAAACATATAAGAAAATATAATGAATGATTTGTTACTCTGATATTAGAAGCAGATACAGTATATAGGCACTTTTCCCCTAAATCTGGATTTACTACAAACCTACTACACAGGAGAATAAGACAAGATGCATCATGGATAGTGAGAATAGCCATTGCCTGAAAGGAATAAAGTTCGGTGTTTTGTCAAATAAGAAATGAGCAAATATTTAGAATCTTTAGGTATGTTTTCAATTTTTAAAATATTTAAAACTTAAAATGATACTTGTAGTCTGTAAGTACTAAATATAACTTTTCAACTTTTAAATTTGTTGGTCAATTACTCAATAGAAATATTAAAGAGGGTTGTAGGAAAAGGATTGGTTTAAGAAAAGCATTTATACATAACTGTGATTAGTGTTAGGGTTTTTCTTAAAATGTAGTAAACATTGATTATATAGCTATCCACCATTCAAACACCATTTGTATTGGGAGATAATTCCTCATTGTGTGGGATTTGAAAGTCAAAAAGGAATATTTCTTCTCCAGAATCTTTCTTTACAGGCAGCCTAGACTCAGCCATAGTGAGCCCAATAGCTTCATAAGAGGTGTCCAGTGGCACCAGCAGTGGCCTCTTAACCAGACTGTTCTTAAATTCTGACCTTGGTTCTTTTCTTGCCTGCCCACTTTTTCTTGCTTCCTATCATTTCCTGCTCCTGATACTCTAGCATTCCTGAAGTACTGAATAACCTATCTGAAGTACTAATAACCTATCAATTCATTTGATTTTGGAACCACCAATTAGCCAAAATTAGTTTGTCTTTTATAATCAAGGATCTAACTTGTATAGAAATTACTACCAGTACTTTCTATACCAGTAAGACATACCAGTAAGTATGTCATTGGCCTCAAAGTCTTAGGGCAAAGAAAATCTTATCTCTGATTAAATTGGTGTTGAAGGCAATGAAAAATTCAGTTAATGCCCAATCATTATCTGGTAAACTATTGACATGCAATGGCAAAACAACCAGTTTCCACCTGTGGTTACCATTAATGAGGTATCCCACTAAAGGCATGTTTCTGAGATTATCACTTTAATGTAATAATAGAACAGAATTAAGATCATGCAATTTCAAGGATGTGGGGAACGGTGTTTACTTTTAATGGAAATGAATTAAGATAGAGAAGGAATAAGTCAAAGCTCAAAATTCTTGACTCAAGTTATGAACTAAAATTTGGTTAAGTTCTTCAAACTCGGAACTTTCTATCACCATTAAGAATTTATCTTCCTTTGTAGCTGCAGTGTTGAAAATCAAAACAAAATTTGAAAATACAGATTGTTAAATGCATTCATTTGTGTTCACAATAATATCAGGTCTCCCTATGAAAGTGAATTTAGATTGAGAAGGGATAAAAAATATGAATAGAGTATATTGAATGATATGGGACAATCCGAATGCCTTGATATACCCTGAACCCTAACTCTTACTTACAGCTATAGCTATCTGGTAAGACTGTCTCACCCTTGTATGGAAGATAATAAAGTTATTTTTTTTTTCTGTGCAAGAGAAGTCATTTTTTCTAAAGTCTTCTCTACACCTCAACATCTGCAAACTTAATGCCATGATTGGGAGAGGTAATATAAGTGGAGGCCAGATTCAAAGTTAAACTAAGAGAAGATTTTAATCCCAAAGGATTTGGAAGACCTGGAAAACTTTTTTTTTTTTCTAATTTGGAAAAGATGAATGGAAGGATATTCTGAGATACCAAGAAAGGAAGACGTTAGATCAGGTTGAATTCAACAAACAATTCAATTAAGGGGTTTTCTTGGCTGAATGGCTAAGACCTGGATTAAAGTGGCTTATGATCAATAAATTTGAGATGGACAAAATTCCCTGGCATAATATGTGAGAAAGGAGTCAAAGATTCTGAGTGATAGAATTGCTGGAATTAAGTTATTTATTATTTATTTATGTATGTATTTATTTTTAGAATTATGTTATTTGTGATCTACTCACCCATCCTAACCATGTTTGGTAAAAGAATTCAGAAGATTTTCTCTTCATCAAGGTCTTCATAAATATATTGGTGAAGAGTTGCCAACCTCAATGGAAAGCACTGTAATATTTCAGATTTGAAGGGGGGCTCCGCAACTGAAATGAACTTCTTGAGGTCAATGGAGTAGAAAGATCCTTGGGTAGCAGAAGCCATATAAGGGATATTGAACAATTAGAAACAAAATGGATGTGGCTACAACGATAGGCAGTGGAAAGACCTTGGCTTCAGGTATCATTGGTTGTAACCTGGGAGTACATAAGGATGAAGATGACCTAAACTTCGGATGCCTGGGAACCTGATAGGTCCTGAGAATGCAATTCCTAAATCTAAATTCAGAGAGTTCCTAGAATAAATGTTTGCTTAGGAAGAATATATCAATACCACCACAGATGCATACTGTGGATCTTTATCCTAGTCTTCCTCAGAGAAATCTGTGGTCATTTACCAAATAATTATGTATTAGGAGAGTAGGAAATATCCAGAGTTTTCAAGCCCACTGGACACTGGCTCTGAGCTAACAATAATTCTGTGGTAATCAGACCACTGTTACTGCACTGGTAAGAACAGGGTGTAGAGCAATCAGCGATAAGTGGATTTGTTACCCAAATCCTTTCTGACGTAGGATCATTGGTACCTTAGCTACATTGTACAGTTGTTTTCAAAGTCACTGATTGCATGTCCCTGGAAAAACAGGAATACTGGAAGGGGTGTGCTCTGAAGCAAGATTCATTTTGTTCATCAAGGGTGAATAGAATTTCTCTTCTTCTGCAGACTCTGGGAAACATGTGGATGAAAACCATGTCATCTCTGGGGGCCCTTTCTGTACTATTACACCTCTTCTAAAAGTTGATGGAAGACTAAAATAACTGTATGCATTCAAGATGACCAAGGTTTCAGCTCCCATAGGAATATGAAAATGATTTTCCAATGGGATTATAAGCTCCAGTAAGTGCTGCCTGCTTAAGGCAATTAGAAATCCTGCACTTGGAATAATTCAGTAAGTCATTAGATTATGGGTTGCCTCCTTTTAAGGAGGAATAGATGCATTTGGGCTTGTGAATGGGCATTTAAATTAATGGAGTGGTAACTCCTCTTGAGGGGAAGGTAAGAATAGGAAGAAGGAAACATGGATAACGGGCAACCAAAGAAATAGGTATTTGGTTATGCCTTTTTTTCCCCCTACTTGTTATATCAAACCTTTTTTTGTTTGCAGGAATCCCTGGTATGTGGCACTTAGTGGAAAGCAGGGTCCTTTTATCCACTAGGAAAGCCTTATAGAGACAAATATTTTCTCTTTAGTTCTTGGTAATGAGAGCATTGGCATATGACCAATGCTTGGCCTTCCCCCGGGGACAGTGCATCTTGAGGAAGTGACTCAGGGATGTGCAATATGCTTCTTACCTCACTGAAGTCCTCTGATGTACAAAGCATACATGGAGCCTTTCCAGGAACAGTCTACAGAGAATAAAACTCTGGTCTCCTGGGAATTGTCAGGAGGATGGAAGTTATCTGGCTAAATGGATAATATTTGTTTTGTTTTGTTTTATAAACTTCTGTTCCTCTTGTTCTCAAACTTGGGCCTAAACCTTTCTCCTTCTACCAAATCTGGTGCCTACAGGCCTCTTGGGATTTCTTTAGACTGAATCAACTTAACTCTCTCGGATACTCCAAAGTGCAGATAACTGGGCTTTCTGTTATAGCATCCTCACTCAGCCAGCCCTCAACCCCTCAACCATACTTTTCATCTGAAACTTGTTGAAATGTTTCATCCACTGAAGTCTCCTATATGCTTTGTCCTTTTGACTTGATATACTTTTTTTTCTTTAATGCAATTTTTGGAATGACTTTAGGAAGAATAGAGGATGAATACATTGTGTCAATATGCCATGTTTAACATGTGATTCTCACAAATCATCCTCTCTCAATAGGTGAGGATAAGTACGGCAAGATGATTAGGTTGTTAAATTTAGCCAAGAGTTGACAGTAGATAATATCACTGTGCTCTAAAGCATAGGGACCTATCACTACTAAAACAAGTGCACTGGCAGTGATGGTATAGCAATTCCATTCTGGATATATATATATATATATATATATATATATATATATGTGTGTGTGTGTGTGTGTGTATATATATATACATATATATATTATTTTTTAAAGGCGAAGATGTCAGGATCAATGGGGCCACTTTTGCTTCAGAGTATGATTGACTACTCTTAATGTCTGACCCAATTTTGATTTCTAATCTTGAGAATATTTCAGGAAAATCTAGAATATGGACTTGCCAAAATCTTCATAGGAAAAATTTAATTGACTTTTTATGTTTGCTATAAATTTCTGTTAAAATACTTTTGCAAACTTTTTTTTCCTAGTAAAATTAAAACAAACAAACAAAAAAAACAAACAAGCAAAAACAATGTTGTTCCGTATGGCTCAAGTTGAAAGTATATGTGTGTCTCTCTCTACCCTATCTAAAATATAGAGAACTTCAAAATTGTACTGGGTCTGAAATTCAGATATTTTCATTCCAAGATTAGGAATTAAGATTGTTTCCAATTACCACTACCATGGTTGAATTTATGGCCTTCTGATGCCCCAGACTCTCCCCTTTTGAGGACTCTGACTGAAATTCTGATCTTTCTATAGTTGGCTTGTGAGATTTAAAACACAGAAGGCTTCAGTAAAGCACAGAGAATATGCCTGTAGTCAAGGGATACGACCTCAGTCAGAGAAACTGGGAAAAAAAGACCATGTCAGTCTTTACTTCCAAGAAAAGCTAGTTGCTGTTTTGATAACAGTAATGTCCCTTTAGTTCAAAGTTACCAGCTATCAAAACAAGTTGCAGTTCACAGCAGACTAACTCTTTTCCATGATGGAGAAGTAGATTGTAGTGTGATTGAGTTCAAATAAAAATATATTTACAGAGAAAACTAGGCCGATGAGAAGCAAGCAGAAAATGGCAACAAGCTTAGCTTCATAAATGTTCAGGCAAAAAATTTCACCATATATGATTTACATCCTTAAGACCAAGATATCATTAGAAGAATTGTATTAGAAGGAAATGATCTTCTAAAAGATGACTCACTAAAGAGATAGGGTAATAGAAAGCAATCATCTATCAAAACAAAATACAGGATCACTCTTGCTCCATCACATGTGTTAACTGTTCAGCAAAACAACTCTGCTGTGGACTTGGTATGAGGTTTGAACAGGAAGTATTATTGTCTGGCATCAGAGCCAGGGCAGGATCCAGCTTGAACCTCCAAGTCATTGCATAAGGAAATATGAAATTGCAGAACCATGTGGGTGGGCAACAGACTTGACCTGACTCTCATTTATTAAACACACACATATTTGACTAGCTGTACTTCTGAGAGCTTTAGAGGTGGCATTGCCAAGGTGTAGCCGTTGGGGGAGTGGAGTTGCACCCCACCATAAATCTCCATGAGCAACTCCTCCAAATCACCCCTAATAAACTTAACAATTTAAGCAATCTAAGTGAAATCAAGCTTGCTCTTCAATGCAAGGTTCAAGACAAATCTATTAGCCTCCACTTCCAAAAACCTTTTCACTGCCAACTCCTCCCTGTAAGAAATTTTTAGAGCTTCTTTCCCACTAAATTTTAGTCCAGCTCTTGAGATTATGTGCAATGTTGGCTCTTGCCGAAACCAGAACACAAAGGGGCCTCCTTTTTTGTCAGTCCTCCTGTATCATTATTACATTTGCTGGCAGCCACAGCAGGTACAGAAAACCGTATTGTTTGTGTAGTATAAAAGATGACTTCTTAAAGATGTGCAGACAGCAAAACCCATGCTTAAGCAATTGTAAAAACAAGAAAAACCTGAAAACAATTATTAATCTATTTATACATATAAAAACTGAAAATGACTTCTTACTGTATGGAGTGGAGCGCTCTCTTAAATTTTTTTCTTTACAAGCTTCTTGGCAAAGAGGATCATATTCTGGTTCTAGACAGAAACAAAATCATAGAGAGAGGTTTTACAAGTGCATGAGGTGGACACATTTGGGTGAGACATGCCCATTTTAAGTCACATGCACTTTCCCATAAGGTTTGTATAGAAAATAACAAAGTGAGTACTGTACAACTTTTCATCACATTGCAATGTTGTTTTTTAATTATGATATTTGTCAGTGTAACCAGTGAAGTTTTAATATCTATAAAATTACTATGTTCTAAGCCTATGAATTTTCAGTGTTTGAATAAAAGAAATTGTGAGTCAACATTCCTTTGGATATTTATTTATTTATTTATTTATTTAAATTCCAGCATAGTTAACATACAGCGTTATATTAGTTTCACATATACAATATAGTGATTCAACTATTCCATAAATCACCCAGTGCTCATCATGACAAGTGCCCTCTTTAATCCCCACCACCTATTTCACCCATCCCCTCACCCCACCACCCCTCTGAAAACCATCAGTTTTTTTCTCTTTTGCTAAGAGTCTGTTTTTTGGTTTCTCTCTCTCTCTCTCTCTCTCTCTCTCTCCTTTTCTTTTGCTCATTTATTTTGTTCCTTAAATTCCATCTATGAGTGAAATCATATGGTATTTGTCTTTCTCTGACTTATTTCACTTAACATAGTACTGGAAGTCCTAAGCACAGCAATCAGACAACAAAAAGAAACAAAGGCATCCAGATCCATAAGGAAAAAGTAAAACTTCCACTATTTGCAGTTGACATGATACTACACGTGGAAAACCCAAAAAACTTCCATCATAAAACAGTAAGTCACAGGATACAAAATTAATACACAGAAATCTGTTGCTTTTCTATACACTAATAATGAAGCAGCAGAAAGAGAAATTAGGAAAACAATCTCATTTATAATTGCACGAAAAATAATAAGGTACCTAGGAATAAACCTAACTACAGAGGTGAAAGACCTGTACTCTGGAAACTATAAAACATTGATGAAGAAATTAAAGGGGCACCTCATGGCTCAGTCAGTTAAGTGTCTGCCTTCAGCTCAGGTCATGATCTTAGAAGTCTTGCATCTGACTCCCTGCTTCTCTCTGTCTGCCTGCTGCTCCCCCTGCTCATGCTCTCTCTCTCTCAAATAAATAAAAATGAAAATAAATTGAAGACACAGGGAAATGGAAAGACATTCCATGCTCATTGATTGGAATAAGAAATATTGTTAAAATATCTACTACCCAAAGCAATCTATAGATATACTAAAATCTCTTGAATTTATTTATCTGTTATTACTGGAAAGCATTTATCACCTGATCTAAATATGTGAAAGACACTCTGCTGGGTGCCATGTAAAACATGTTCAATGGAACCATGGTGTTTAAGATTGCAAAGAACTTTAAAATCCATTGAGTCTAACTGCCACAGCTGCCCTGTTTAGACTTGAAGTCTTATTCAGAATATTCCCATGCTGACATAAAGAAAGCTACTGTTATAAATGAAACACCAGAAAAAAACATGTATAAGCTGTTAGGGTAGTATTTTTGATGTGGTAGAGTCTGAAATGCATCATGAAAGTTGCATAATCAGAGTAAATAAAAAAGTTGATTTTCTTATTTAGCCACTCAAAATATTCTTTCTGTAGCCAGAAAGTTACAACTAGTTTCATAGCTTTGTGTCCTCATAGCATGTAACTCTTTGGATACTTTGGAATTTTTTTTAACCACAACTGGATCATCATTTCATAAGCTGTCATTTAATTGGACAAAAATTCTGGCCAGATGTTGCTGGAGTGCTTTTGTGTATGAGCCATTGTCTGCTTATTAAGCATTGTCTATAATGTCAATATAAATTTTTGAGCAAACATTGCTGCTTACAGAAAATAGAAGTTGGCCTAAAAGATATCAGAGGTACAATGGACAACAGTTCTTGTGAGAATCAAGCAATTCTCTGTGATAATATTAAAGAAATCAGCTCAAAACAAGAATGGACTCAGAGAGGCCTATTTAGCCTTGAAAAGAATTAGATATATGTGGGTGCTCATAATATTCTGAGGATGGACATCTTCATGATGCCAACAGTGAAAAGAATTTTCTTTGGAAGAAGGTAAAATGAAAGAATAGCAGCCAGGGGGGAGCCTGTGTGCTCTTCAGCACCCAGAGGGGAACGGACTGGGGCTTCTCTCTGGGAGGGAGGTCTGGGTGCAGTTTGCTTTCCTCTAAACCTCCAAGAACCATTGGAAGCTGCCAAGGGGAGAGAAAACAAATGAACAGACATAAAAACCTCCAGAGAACAAAAGCGTGAAGGTCTGGTTTCCTCAGAGCCCACCCCCTTGAGGGGGGTGGGAGGACTTAACTCAGGAAACACTGCCTGAAAACCCACGTGGCATGTCCCTCCCCCAGAAAGCCAATGGGGGGGAGGGACCGACAAGAGAACAATCACTACTACTTCATAGATACAACTTTTTTTTTTTTAAAGATTTTATTTATTTATTTGACAGACAGGGATCACAAGTAGGCAGAGAGGCAGGCAGAAAGAGAGGAAGGGAAGCAGGCTCCTCACTGAGCAGAGAGCCTGCCGCTGGGCTTGACCCCAGGACCCTGGAATCATGACCTGAGCTGAAGGCAGAGGCTTTAACCCATTGAGCCACCCAGGCGCCCCCATAGATACAACTTTTAATTTTTAATTTGTTCCTACTATTCTGGTTCATTTTTTAATTTTTAAAATTTAAAAAAAAATTTTTATATAGGTTTTTTTTAGCCTATTTACCATCACAGTGAGATGTCCAGTACATCAAATTCCATAATAACCTTTTAACCTGAACTTTTTGATACATATATCCGTGTTTTTCTTTTGCTTTTCTATTTTTTTTTTAAGATTTTATTTATTTGTTAGAGAGAGAGCGCGCGAACACAGGCAGACAGAGTGGCAGGCAGAGGCAGACATAGAAGCAGGCTCCCTGCCGAGCAAGGAGCCCGATGTGGGACTCGATCCCAGGACACTGGGATCATGACCTGAGCCGAAGGCAGCTGCTTAACCAACTGAGCCACCCAGGTGTCCCTGCTTTTCTATTTTTTTAAATTAAAAAAAAATTTTACTTTAGTTTGTTTAGATTCCAACTGGAAATTGAACCCCCCCATCCAAAAAAAAAAAAAAAAAAAGACAGAGAGAGAGAGAGAGAGAGAGAGAGAGAAAGGGACCTAGGGAAGTTCTTCAATAGAGATATATTGGTTTTCTCAATCCATGAACCATTTGCTCCAGGGGATATAGCCAAACATAAATTTTATACAGAGACCCCGTGATTTGGCACCATGAGTTGGCATATAATTGAACCCACTCACAGGATCTTAACCTTCTCTGCCAGGGGAGTCATCATCTGAATGGGAAAAACCATTACAAAATTTTCCCTTCATCTAAAAAGAATGACTAATTTTAGATGTATCACAAGGAAGTGTTTTGTTCCAAACATAGTTCCTAGAAATAGTGGGGCATTCCAGTCCAACAGATGAAAACCTTCCTCACAAGAACCAAACCAGTGTTTCTGCACCACTCGTCTGTGAATCCAAGCTGTCTGCTTTTAAGAAGATGAGAAGACAGTGGAGCTTCTAAAATAATGGATAATTCCCAAACCTCTGTGTAGATTATCTCTAGATTGTAGAATATTTACAGCAAAATTTGATTCCCAGGAGATCTCTTTCTTATCACTCTTGGACCCATCTTTTCTTGTTGCTCTCACTTATTAAGTGAAAGTACATTTTATTATCAAGCTAAACAAACTTGGTTGAACATTTAAATCTATTATATAATTTTGACAAATTAAAAAAATGTGACTTTTGAGTTAATTTTACAGTTATGTAAATATAACAGTTTAGTAATTTTTTAAAAATTTAAATAGAATCAATGCTTAAAAATTTTCATTTAAGTTTTAAAAATGCATGGTATTTTGGGGAGTTTATTGAACTGAAGATGAAATACTGAGTCTAATTCTGACTTTCTCAGTAATTTATTTAGATCAGTAGCTTCATCTCTCTATTCATCTGTATAATGAGAGAATTGACTTAATCTGTAAATTATTTCCACACCTAAAATACTTTGATTCTAAATACAACACTTTCCTTCTCCTTTTTTTAAATGATCTTTTTTATTGTGTTATGTTAGTCACCATACAATACATCATTAGTTTTTGATGTAGTGTTCCAAGATTCATTGTTTACATATATCACCCAGTGCTCCATGCAATGCATGCCCTCCTTAATACTCACCACCGGGCCCACCCATCCCTCCATGCACCTCCCCTCTAAAACCCTCAATTTGTTTCTGAGAATGCAGTCTCTCATGGTTCATCTCCCCCTCTGATTCCCCCCAACTTTACTTTTCCTTTCCTTCTCCTAATGTCCTCCATGCTATTCCTTATGTTCCAAAAGTAAGTGAAACCATATGATAATTGACTTTCTCTGCTTGAGTTATTTCACTTAGCATAATCTTCTCCAGTCTCATCCATGTTGATACAAAAGTTGGGTATTCATCCTTTCTAATGGCTGAGTAATATCCCATTGTATATATGGACCACATTTTCTTTATCCATTTGTCTGTTGAAGGGATTCTTGGCTCTGCACAGCAAAGGAAACAGTCAACAAAACAAACAGGCAACTACAGAATGGGAGAAGATATTCACAAATGACACTACAGACAAAGGGCTAACATCTAATACCTATAAAGAACTTCTCAAACTCAACACCCAAAAACCAGATAATCAAGTCAAAAAATGGGCAGAAGACATGAACAGACAATTCTCCAGTGAAGACATACAAATGGCTAGCACATACATGAAAAAATGTTCATCATCATTAGCCATCAGGGAAATTCAAGACAAAGCCACATTGAGATACTACCTTACACTAGTTAGAATGACTCTAATTAACAAGGCAAGAAACAACAAACGTTGGAGAGGATGTGGAGAATGGGGAACTCTCTCACACTGTTGGTGGGAATGCAAGTTGGTGCAACCACTTTGGAAAACAATGTGGAGATTCCTCAAAAAATTAAAAATAGAGCTACCCTATGACCCAGCAATTGTAGTAGTAGCAATTGCACTGCTAGATATTTACCCCAAAGATACAGATGTAGTGAAAAAAGGGCCATATGTACCCCATGTTCATAGCAGCAAAGTCCACAGAAATAACCAGCAATATCAGGTGGTATTTATTAAGTGCTGAATGACTGTGTTAGATAAGGAGGGAGATGTCAGTCCTAGCCAACATGGCAGGATAGATTCATGGAGGATGTGTGATTTGAGCTAGGACGTGGAAGTGATCAGAATTTTGATGTTAATTGCAGAGCTTTCAAAGCATGGAGGTGTGGTATACGCTTATGTTTGGAGGAAAAAACTCAAGATGTACTGAAGTCAGGAAGCATACCAAATGGAGAGTTCATTTAGGAGAGGGTAGTATGAAGTTTAGAGACCAAAATTTGGAGCATTTTTAGTGCATGTTATACAGTATACAGAATGTACCCTAAAAATGGGTACCACATAAACTTTCTTTTTCTTTGGAGTTGGGTAGTCAGAGGGTGGGAGGAGATTACATGTGCAAAAAAGTTTTTGGAAAAAAAGAAAGTATTACTCAGTCCCTACTACCTGTCAGTTTCTGTTTTCATCCAGAAGCACGAATAGCTAAGACTCAGTCTTTTTTTTTTTTTTCAAATTCATTTGATTATTTAGTTTTTAGTCCATGTCAGAATATCTCATAGGGCAAGATGTGGGATTTCTTGTATTTGTTCATTAGCTCAAATTTCCTCATTTTATTTTTCAATCCAGTTCATCTGATTACTTAGGGGTTAATAAGGACATTTATTCCTGTATCCTACGTTATTGCTATGGACTATATGTCTGTGCCTCTTCAAACTTCATACATTGAAATCCTAACCCTCAATATGATAGTATTAGGAGGTGATCCCTTTGGAAGGTGATTAGGTCATGAGGGTTGAGTTAGGTTCTGAGGATTGAAATTGAGTCACTCTCTTGAGTTAATTAATTCCAATAAGTATTTTAAGGACCTATAAGGATGAT
The DNA here is from genome assembly GCA_004024625.1 of Mellivora capensis. NCBI lineage: Eukaryota > Metazoa > Chordata > Mammalia > Carnivora > Mustelidae > Mellivora > Mellivora capensis. Next base: position 26,642 of record PISX010011164.1, read on the forward strand.
TCTATGATTGGAAAGTTTCCTTGGCAGGGAGCATTACCAGATTGGAGGAACTGTAAAATTTTCTTCCTGTTTTCCAGTCAGAAAAGGCAGTATTGTATTTGATTGAACATGGGTGGTCCTTAACACATTCTTGTGAATCAGAAATTATATATGCCAAATATTACATTGTCATAAAATTAGCAAGAGTGTATGAGTGCGATGAATATCTTTTTATGTGTTTCATCTGTTTAGAAAAGAGAAGAAAAGATATTATAAAGTCATACAGCATAAATTCATAAGGGGAATAAAAGTTATATGGATCTATTCAATGAATTCAGCTCTATACTAAATGATTTTTAAAAACAGACAGAACTGCTAGAAGACTACTATATTTAATGCTAGTGTAGTTTTCTGCTGTTTTTGTTTTTCTCTCTTAAACTTTCTGCATATTGCATATTCTGAGATTTTAGGATATGAGATGGTAATTGTAGAATAATTTCTCAGCAATAAAAGTCTTCTTCCTGGAGGCCTACTTTTTCCTTTTCTATTACTTTTATTGCTAGCAAACCAGAAATAAAACAATAGATATAAATGGAAGAAAGGGATATTTTTGAAATAAAATATCCAAAGAAAAATGTATTCTTATAATACTTATATTAGTTGTAATAAAATTAATATTATCCTCACTGAGAAGCATGGATAAATCTTGTGTGCATGAAAAATCTGAGAACTGCAGATAAAGAGTTGCAGTTACTTAAAAGAGTGTCCTAGCACAAATTACAAGTATTCTTGACTTTGAAGGGCCATAAAGTAACTAAAGGAATATATAGATTTATTTGGCAACAGAATCAGGAAATTTTGTTGAGTTCATACATGGAAGCAGGGTAAAAGCATCTTTTGTATAATTACAATAGGATATTCAAAAATTGACTAATATCAGAAAGAAGTAGGGGCACCTGGGTGGCCCAGTGGGTTAAAGCATCTGCCTTCAGCTCAGGTCATGATCCCAGGGTCCTGGGATCAAGCCTTGCATTGGGCTCTCTGCTCAGCAAGGAGCCTGCCTCCCGCTCTCTCTCTGCCTGTCTCTCTGCCTACTTGTGATCTCTGTTTGTGAAATAAAGAAATAAAATCTTAAAAAAAAAAAAAAGAAGAGTGGGGACTGTCTTAAAAAAAAAAAAAAAGAAAGAAAGAGGTAAACCTCTTCTTCATCTTGCCATTGTGAACTTACCGTGAATTCAAAGGTGTTTGTCTTAAAATATCCCATTCTATTTGTGACTTGTAAGCAGGCTACATTTTGGATATTCAAATGGACATCTTTGTCATTTGGTTTCTCTCCCACGCAGAGACAAACATTTTTAAAAAATCAAGGAAAGGAAGACTCAAACTTTGTCTTTGCTCAATATATTACTTTGGTAATGGAGGGTGTAACTGGACCCAAGCAAAGATGTCTCTTGCTAGGAACAAATGGAACCTCATAAAAGCAATTTGCAAAAAAAAAATAGTGTGTTGATCTTAGTAGACAGTCTGCACTTGCCAGGGAAACTAGCAGAAAGGGTTGTAAATAAGTGACAAATTTTCTGGAACCCATCTGTGAGATGGTGTCCTCTGTTTCTTCCTCTAAGGCTTTGTGAGGTTCAAATTAGAAGTGTATGCAAAACTGGTTTGTCGACTATAAAGCATTTTTAAATGCTGGCGTCTTAGGTAGGTTCCCTCCAGAAATAGACCTGCAAAAAGGAATTTGATGCAAATAGTTTTTTAGAAGATCCCAGAAAGTTTTGATAGGAGAATGAGAAATGAGACCAATACAGGGTAGGTTAATTAGCAAATTACTGCTTTGGACAACTGGAACTCAATGCTTCAGACATGTGCTTCCCACCCAGTGAGGAAGCTGTATAGTCTCTTTTCCCACCTGACATGGACTGAGGCTACACCTGGATATGTCAATGTTCCAACATTTTTTACCTGCTCTGCAATGTTGGCCATGTATGCTAGAAAAATTCCTTAGAGAGAAATAAGCTCTTGCTATAGGAAGTTCTGAGGATACTTCAGAATGGTGGGAACTGGGGAGATATGGTAAGCGTATCCCCACTGTCTCCTCTAATTGCTTGTCATCATGAAACAGAATTTGACTTGAAACCAAGTTTTAAATCTGAGCCTGAGCTGTGTCTATGGCTGGGCTTTTTATAGAATATTATACAAGTGTGAAGACTTAATCCATTTTATGTGTTCTTTTAAATCATTGTTTTTTGATGGGTGAATAATGATGTTGTGTGTGTGTAACCCCACCTTATCTTATAATGACTTACTTTGTGTTTTCTCAATTGAGAGAAAATTAAAAGTAATGCTAGAATATTTTTCTTATATTTGAGGTTGGCTATTCTGAAATTATAATATAAATATGACTATGCACCAATGACATACATGATTACTCATATAGCCTGATATATGTCTCATAAGTACATCATTCTAAAATACTTAAATTTTCTTCTTATAATTTTATATTACAGACACATTTAAGATAAACATTTTTATTGAAAGTAGTGATATATGGGGCACCTGGGTGGCTCAGTTGGTTAAGCATCTGCCTTCAGCTCTTCCTAGCTCTGTGGCTTTGGGAAAAATATTAAACTTTGTTTGTTTGTTTGTTTGTTTTCACTACAAAAGTAGGGATAAATAATACCCATCCCAGAAGGTATCCTACAGATTAAATGAGGTAGTGTATGTAAGGTCTGTGTCTGGAAATGTTCACACTCCAGGGAAATATATTGTTTTATTATTACAATTTAAGTTAACCATCTCGCACATTTCTCTAGGTAAAAGGCATATATAGAGAAATCAAGAATGTGTCCAAACACCTCAAGACAATGTTGTTAAGAGAGTTTGTTAGGAAGTTCTTCATATAAGTCAAGGTTTTGGGGTCAGGTCAGTCTTCTTTCTGCAAATTTGGGAAGATGATCACCCTGAATTTGACTCAGTAGAAATCTTATTTTTAAACAATAATTAAAAGAATTGAATGGTTTTCTTATTTTTGTTGGAAGGCTGATATCCTAGTATTTTTGCATTCAACATCCAATTGATTTTTTTAGTATTTTATTTATTTATTTGAGAGAGAGAGAGTGAGAAAGAGCACACACATGGTGAAGGGCAGAGGGAGAAGCAGACTCCCCGCTGAGCAGGGAGTCTGACATGGGACTCGATCCCAGGACTCTGGGATCATGACCTGAGCTGAAGGCAGATCCTTAATGGACTGAGCCACCCAGGAATGCTGATTTTAAGACTCTCTACCACTTAAGCTTTTAGGAATATTTTATTGTCTAGCAACTAAATTTCAATGTTTGTGTTCTTTATTGTCTGCTCTCATTTATTGTTTTAAATATGTCTTATGTGTTCATTTTTAATAAAAACAATATGTGTGTCTCATTTTTTGAGTTATCAACCTCAAATATTGTCTAATAAACTGTTAAGTAATACAACATTTATTATTTTCCATTTTTGTGGAAAAGACATGATTTAGCAATAGTATTGAGTTAAAGTCAGAAACATAATTTTTTTAATGGATATGGAATGTGACAGTTGCTTAATATCTTCCTTTCACTTGCAACATTTTTCTGGAGATAAAAGGAAACACCAGCCAGAATTAGAGTAATTTCAAGTAATACCAGTGACTCTCTTGGTGGCTCATATTGTGGTGCTTACCTATTATGCTTTGCCAGGGAAATTCCATGTACATAAATTTGAATTAAATAGGAGAACTTAAACAGCCATTACATTTGCTTCTCAGATAGAATAATAGTATCGTGAGGTTTTTTACACAATACATTCCATATTGATATAGCAGTGATACAAATGAACTCTTCTGAACACATTGTTTTTGTTATTTTGGTAAATTCTTCAAATATATCATGGAATTTAATTTCTAAGAAAAAGTGAATTTTAAATTCCCCTAATTTTGATATTTCCTGTTCTAACAGGCCAATTTCTGGTTTTGTTAGTTCTTTAGAGTCACTTCCTCTTTCATTAATTTTTATTTTGATTAAGCAAGCTGTCAAGACATTGACTTAAAAACACAAATGAATTCAGAATTCAGTACATCAGCCCCCTTATTTTACAGTGCTTTTGTGGATTTTTATTTCCTCCTCCAACTTTAGTTGACATTTGCATTATCCTGGCCACTTTTCTTGGTCTTCCTCTCTTTGTTGGAAAGTATTAAAGACCATTATCTCCAGATTAGGAAATATATCCCTCATTAAGGTAGGTATATCTTCCTGTGATAAGAATACCCAGATCATCTTCAAAGTTCCTTCCTGTGTAGATAAATTTTATGACAAGTCATATTAAATTCTTGGTGCAAGAAAGAAATAGCAGAAGACTATGGAATGAAAAAGTTTTCACAAATTCTGCAAATTGGGTAAACAACATATACATATACATTAAAAAAGGTGAAACAAACAAACAAACAAAAACCCACAGCAGTCTATGAATCCCAACAATGGTTTTTCTACCTGTGGTGGTGAAGATGTGAAAACTCATCATTCCTCTTATTCATTACATGTCTTCATGACTTTGACCTTGTGTACCATCTGGTTCATGGTACAAGGCTGTGGAAGAATAGAGTGCTAAATCATGAACTTAGTGTCTATGATTCCATGAGGACTATTTATTGCTTTTCTTTCTGTAACCTGCCATCTTGGATGATTGCCACATATCATTTAGTTTTAGGTTCACTATTTGCATAATGAGAGATCGATCCACTTTCCTCATCATGTTGATTTGGAATAAAGGATGGTGACAGGGAATATACTTGACAGAGCTAACCATCAGAAAGTCAATGTTTGCTTTCTAGGCAAAACACTGGAATCAATATGGGGCTATGGAAAGATGGCCAACTCTAGGTCTAGTTCTGTGTTTGTATTCCAGTTTATCCCCAATTACTTATTCAGGCCAGAGCAGGGTAAATAGCACTTCCTCTTAGCATGGAAGAATTTTGGAATGTTATAAGGGCAGGGGGCATGGGAAGAAGCAGGCAGTGATTTACTAATTCTAGGTATAGGTTTATGCTTGATCATTATACTCAATGTCTAAAACCATGACCACAATCTGCTTTGAAAATTGAACTTTAAAGTCACGTTTGTAATGCTAGTTCAACACTCCTTTAGGTAGACTATACTTTCTCCTTCTGAGCATTTATAGCTTACTCAATATTGTTAAAGCTAAAATAGATTTCAATGGTGTAACTGCCAATTATTTTACTTTTGTGACTTTGAGCTCTAAAATGTTATTTCTAAATCTCTGATTGTACAAATACCAAGGAATTGGTTAAGGTCTACCCCCAAATCCATTTTCCTCAAATTCTTAAAATTTTGATTTCAAGGCATGTCTTCCCCCAAAAGTATAATTTCAAGGCTTCCATCTAACAGCTTTTATTTAAACATAGTTGGGGGTGGGAGAGTCACGAAAAGTAAATGAGATGGAAACACACTAGGGCATAACCAGTAACTTGCCTGAGGAAACAATGCAGAACTTGATAAATTTACAAAAGCACCCCTGTACCATGATGGTTTAAACTCTGAACTTTAGAGTGTCTCCATCCTCATTTACGGACCAGGAAAAGTAGGCATAACCATGGCTTGGGTGGGTTATACTGCATGTAGTGGGAACTTGTGGGTTTCATGGGGAATACACTTTATGTAAATACAGAGTTTTACTGAGGAGCAGGGGTGAAAATCTGCCCTATGTTTACAGTGCTAAATGACAGTGTTCATGGGCTGCCCAGTATATTTTAGGGGTATTTGGCACAACTCACATTTTTATTAGTCTTTGGAAGAAACTGGCTTTCACTTTGTTGTCTTTCCAATGCCAAGTCTGAATTGAAAATGAACATTACATCAGTTTGTTTCTTGGTTCTTGGGAAAAAATACAGTCTGTATGGACAAATTCAACTGGGATGCCAAGGGAAGAGACAGATGATGTCTGTTAAAATGTGTGGTATCAAGTTTTACACATTTTGTTTGGAGTACGGTGTTGCTTCCACCCAATCTTGAACACACACATACATTTTAAAATTTTAAGTAAAAATCTACTGAATGTACACAAGAATAAAGATTTGTGCAAGCATATTCTTATACTGAATGTTTGACAAGAATTTAATTGTTCTGTGACAATCAGCCAATGAGTCATGATTATAGTGATTGAGAAAGTCTCATGAGGAAAGCACTGAAACAGTGTCTAAAAAGTGTATTTGCATGGATCTTTTATTAGACTTGTTTCCAGGATTACAGAGTAACTAATAGTATTATGTATTTGTTTCAGTAAAATATGAAGAAATTTTGGCTTAATAGCCCTAGAGATCAAAAGACTGTACAAGGTCACATTCTTGGTGATCTAAGGTAGTAAAAGATATTAGATTCAGATATTCTGTGACATAAATACCATTATTTTGTTTCACTATAATGTGGGCAATTTTGCAGTTTTGGTTTGGAAACAACTATCACAATTAACAGGTCAACATATTAGATTTTTGAATATAAAAATATTTATTGTATTTTTTCTAGCTTAGCAGTTAGTATGTATCTACTGACTTGGTTAACTACTGAAATCAAGATTTCTTAAAACTTTACAATAGCCAAGATTTGGAAACCATCTAACTGTCTTTCAACAGATGAATGAATAGAAAAGACATGATATATCACCACCAGAAAGAAGGAAATTCTGCCATTTGCAAAAACATGGATGGATACTGAAGGCATTATACTAAGTGAAACAAGCTGGGGGCGAGGGGTGAGAGGAATGCTGCATTGTATCACTTACATGCATAATATAGAAAAAATCAAGCTCACAGACACAGAGAGTAAAAAAGTGGTTGCCAGATATGGGGGTGGGGGAAATAAGTGAAGTTGGTAAAAAGGTACAACTTTGAGCTATAAGATGAATAAGATTTGAAGATCTAATTTAAAACATGGTGACTTCTGTAGATAATACTGTATTATGTAACAGAAATTTGCTAAAAGAGTAGAACTTAAATATTCTCAGGCCCACAAAGGATAAATATGTATGGGTGTGTTAATTAACTAGATGGTGGGAAATCTTTCATAATGTATACATATATCAAGCCACCATGGTATACACATTAAATGTTTTACAAAAATATCAAAAGAAAAAGAATTAAAAAATTATTTAAACCAAGAGAAAATACTAAAAACAAAACAATAAATCAGAAAGCTCTGGAGTGTACTTGAGCTATTTTAATGTCATGATTCTTGGGTGTGGTTATGCTTGCTGGCTTCTCTCCATGGTTTTATCAAGGATTTGCTCTATATTTCTATGATGTTCAGCTTATGGAATTTTTTTCTCTGCTCTACCAGGAGTTCAATGTGACTGTAGGAAGAATGTTTTCATAAGTCATGCATCTGTAAAGTGCCAATCAAATGGCTTTGATCCCTTCTCCTATATTTGGTATACCCACATTCTCTCAATTATTGTGTTGGTCAGGGACTTAGGCAATAGAAACTTGCTTTGCTGGGGCTTTCCTTGGAATGAGCTTTGTAGAAGAATCAGTAGGAGGAAAACAGTACATATGAAACTTGCTCAAGGTAGTTATTTATTTGTGAGTGTCATAACAAGTCAAATATATGCTCAAGATTTGAAAAAATATGAATTGCTGCTGTCAGTTACTTTCTGTCCCTCAAAATTCTAGGTTACTGACTCTGGATTGAGACAGGCTGATTTGGTCTGCTTTCTTGGCTTAATCTACCTGGAGATAGCTTTAGGAATCTGAGATTGTCAAAAAGTGTTAGTTGTGGGTTTGTTTGTTTGTTTTGGAAAGGATTGCCAGACCAGATGGCTAGTCATACACTTATTCACTCATTCAGTAAGTATTTATTTAGAATCTATGTGGGTTAAGTATATGCTAGGCAACTGATGTACAGTGTTGCATGATCTTTTCTATCTTGTAAAGACTCATAATCTAATGGGGGGAATACCAGCCAATAGATAGACAATTACATTGCAGTTTGCTAAAGATGCCAGCAAGTGTTTAGTTGGGGCACTTGACCTTTTTTATTTTTAAGATTTTATTTATTTATCTGACAGAGAGAGAAAGAGAGATAGGGCACACACAAGCAGAGGGAAATGGGGGAGAGGGAAGCAGGCTCCATGCTGAGCAGGGAGCCCAATGCAAGGCTTGATCCCAGGACCCTGAGATCATGACCTGAGCCAAAGGCAGACATTTAATCAACTGGCCACCCAGGCACCTCTGGAGCACTTGACCTATATTGGAGAGGTTACCTAGAAGAAAAGAGAACCATCTTGAGACAAATAGTAGTAACTAACATGCAAAAGACATGAAATTAGAAAAAGAAGAAATGGAACATTTAAGACAGAGAGTTTAGTTTTACAAAAACCTAGAAATGATAGTTAAGATTTAAATTTGCTGTGTTGCCCCAGTTAAATTGAATAACAAACATCTTCTTTCTTTCCAGTGTTTCTGATTGCTTTGCTCAGAATGAACTCTTACAGCATACATATTCTTACTATATTGTGTTGTCTTTGGTTGTCATAAATAGTCACCAGATTTTCCCTGAAGGTAAACAGATTTCATTAGGAGCAGATGTCATTCTAATCTGTAGTCTGTAAAACATTCAAGGGATTATTTGGATTAAAGACCTCTAACTATTAAAGAGAAAAATATTATCATTGCTTGAATAATACTTTCCCAAGTTGCAAATGAATAACTGCTCCAAAAATCACATATCTGTAATTGTTCACACATTTCAGGCAGACTTTTAACAACCCCACAAAGAAACTTTAACAGCTAAGCTTTCTTGATTTGATTGCTAGAGAGACTCAAAGTTTTTGTTTTAACACCAAAAACTGAATCACTAGAACAAAAATTAGACAAAAAGTTTGAATGTGAACAAAAGTTCAATAGTTTTATGCTATTATTGATCTCATTATGTTTAACACACTATTAGTTGTAAAGTGCATCTTTATTTTATGTATCATTAAAAATGAAATAAAACACTACCATTTAAACTATGATACATTATTAGTTGTAAGACATTCTCAAATTACAGATATTAAAATGTAAAATAATGTATATCTTAGGAATGCTGAATTATGGTTAACAACAATGATAAATATTTCTATGGTGAGTTTGATGGTTTTTTTGTCTAAGTGTGATTTTTTAAAACTATCAAGAAGAAAAGTAGAAAATTAGATCAGACATTTAGATGCCTTGTGTTTTAGATCATAAATGTTGGAAGGAATGTGATAGAAAATAGAAAATTAGATCGTGAAATATATTCAAACTTCTTGAACATATAAAAAGACCATTATCTAAGGGGATTTACTATACACTAAATCTGTGAAGAACAATATGGGTAGGGAAACATGATACAGATGTTGCCAGCTTTCCCTTTTCTCCACCATGTGGGATGTACAGTATCATTAAATTAAAGGAAATTCTTGGGCTTCAGCACTCTTGACTTTTATGATCCACAGTCATGAATGTATGAACATAAAGGTATTAATAGTGAAAGAGGAATTACAATAGGAAAAGAAATAATTACTGGGAAGTTTTGAGAAAATGGTGTAAGAATAACTGAAAAGATTAGAAGTGTGAATAAGCTTTTATTTTTCTATTACTGGCCTATAAAGCAATAGATGAAGACGAGTTAAGGAGTAATCATATAACCCTACTGCACATTCTTGTCTTTTAAAGCTTCTGCTGAATTTCATTTTTAAAGATTTTTTATTTATTCACTTGAGAGAGAAAGAGAGAGAGAGTGTGTGAGCAGGAAGAGGGAGAGGCAGATTCCCTGCTGAGCAGGGAGCCCTCCACAGGGCTCTATAGATCTCTGGACCCCAGGATCATGACCTGAGCTAAAGGTAGATGCTTAACTGACTGATCCACCCAGATATCCCTAAATTTCATTTTAATACCATTGTAAGAATCAAGGTGGTAAACCCCCCAAAGAAGATAGGATTGTAGGTCTATATAATATAAAAAAGGATATGATTTATTCCTAAACCACTGTTATCTTTCACTTTTCCTTAATAATCTGATATGACTTTCAGAAGATCCAGACACAAGCCCTCCTATCATTGCAGCAAAAAGGTAGATTTCTTCTTTGTTATGTTATAAAAATTTTAGTACTATGAATCAGGGTGCTCTTACAAATCAAGTGAGACAAAAGGCAAATATTCCCAATGCAGAGTTTCTACTATTCACAAGAAAAATCAACTCTGCACAAAAATGCACTCAATGAGCAGGCCATTTACAGTTGAAGAAATATGAATTTCTAATAGACATATAATTATGTTTATTATTACTAGTGATCATCAAAGTATACTGTATACCTATGAACAACAAGATTCCATTATTACCTATGAGATTAGCAAAAAGATAAAATGTTTGGTAATATTTAATATTAGTCATAATGTGGGTAGGAGCAGATATTTTTATAGACTTTTTGGAAGATAGTGTAATATTTAGTATTGGAATTTAAAATTTCACATTGGTCAGAAAATATACTTTTAGAATCTATATGCAGAAATATTTACACAAATTCACATGGATATATGTATGAGAGTAATCACTGAAATGATTTTATAAAAGCTAAAAATTAGGGGCTTGTGATATATATTTTCTAATTTTAATGAAAATTGTATTGAAGTATAACATTAAAAGGAGCACAGATCTTGACAAATATGACAAAATGAACATACCTGTTTAATTACTTACTGGATCAAGAAATAGAAAAGTATTATAAACTCAAAAGACTCCCATGCACACAATCCCTGTCACTATTCTACAGTTCTCTTTGGAAGCAGCACAATCCTGACTTCTAACATTATAGGTCTATTTTGTCTGTTTTTAAACATTTCATGGAAATTTGTAGTTTTTGAAATTTGTAGCTCTTTTCTACTTAAGATTATTTTACTCAACATTCTATTTGTGAGATTCATCCATTGTGTTGTATGTAACAGTAACTTGTTGATTTTCACTGCTCTCTCGTATTCCACTGAATCAATATCTCACAGTTTATTTATGCATGTTATTACTGGTAACCATTTAGGTTATAAGGTGGCCCAGGAAAATGTACTTCATAGACCTCTGATTACAGGGAGCAAAACTGACCCAGGGTCCCAATTGTTATGCTATGAAATTCATCACTGTATTTCCTTCTTTGGGCTACTCCCAGCTAATGACTAAGTGTGGAAGAGCTATGGAGGCAGAACTGTTACTAGGAGACAAGGAACTCCACTGACATCCTACTTTGGCTCAAGAATTCCCCAATGGCCTTGATGAACCTTTCTTTTTTAAATTTAATTTAATTTTTTCAGTGTTGGATGAATATTTCATAAATGGCACAGCAGCCTAGGGCACTTCTACTCAAACTTGCCTGCTTCTCTCCTTCACTCGAAGTCACAACTTCATAGTGATCTGCCGGAGAGAGGCATCAGCACTCAAAGAATATTGGTGGTGGCCTCTTCTTCAGGCCATAGATGACAATAGGGGAGGCAGCCACATAGCTGGGCTTGTTAACATCCAGGGTGATGATATGGCCTCCAAGTAATAGAGGCTACATAGCAATTCTTAAATACCAGAATCTAGGAGGCTAGAATTATTATAATGATCAGAAAAGTTGAAGGGACAGCCAAGAGGCCTTGATCCACAAAAGACATCTCCATCTTGTGGAGATGAAAACAGAACATGGAGTCTTTAGGGACAAAGGGTGGTACTTAACACCTATGATTAAGTGGGAGGGGGAGGGAGAAAAAAAGCAAGAATGGAAGAGAAGGAGACTGAGAATTATCACCTCCAAAAAAAGAATCACTTGCTAAGTTTCAAGATTTGAGCCAATGTTCAGATCTAGAATCCACTGACTAAAGGAGAAAAGACTTGCAATATTTTGGAAAGGACACTGCAACAGTTCCCTGAGCTCTTCCTCAAAAAGGCCCATAATACATTTATTCAAGTGACTGTACACTGGGAAAAGGGAAAATAACCAGATGTTTCCAGGCTACAGGACACAGCCCCTCAGTTGTCATTGATACTCAGTGACCTGAAGTAATATCATGGCCCTTCTGTAGGAGTTACAGTGCAAGCTGGAAATGGACAACAGCTAAATAACTGTCACATTCAGGAATGGATGTGGAATAGAGTGAAGCTGTCTTGAGTGGAGTGGTGAGCAATATTCCTGGCTATTCATGTTGTGTGGAAGGAGAAGTGGCCCATGGTGAGATTATATGTAGATTCCTGGTGAGTGGCCAATGGCCTGTCTTATCAGGGACCTAAGAAGAAAAAGGCATTGAAGATTAAGAATGAGGAGGTCAGAGGCTTGTGAATGCGCAAACAGGAGTAGGCACAAAGTGAAAAAATTTGTATTACTCATGAACTTTCACTGGAAAGTATCAATCATGGACGAGACACAAAATCAAGAATCAAGTAGACAAGATGACTTGGCCAATGGACATTGCCCAGTTTTTGCCATTGGCTACCCTGGAATTAAAATGATACACATGAATGGAGTGACCCTCATGGTAAAGACAAAGGCCACATTTGAACTGAAAAATATGGGTTCTTACTTATCAAATCCAGTCTCACTACCTCTCAATGTCAGCAACAGTGACCAACACTGAGCCTCAGATATGGCACTATTTTTTGGGAAGACCAACCACATACTCAGTATAGGTTGAATACAACCTTCCATCCAATGGGGCCCTTCCATCACTGAAGAGTCAGCAGCTCATCCTCACAGCATGGATACTTAATCTGGGTATGTATTTGCCTTGCCTGCCTATAAGCTCCCCACCAGCGTTACTATCTGGGACTTCTGGATTATTTGATACACAGGTATGGGATTCCACACAGGGCAACATCTGATGAGGAGCCCTCTGTATAGTGAAGGAGGTGTGGATTTGAACCATGACCATAGGACCCTCTCATAATATCAGGTACTGCATTATCTAGAGGCAGCCATCCATGGACTGGCTGAATTCTTAAATAGACTTCTAGAGGCATAACCAAAATGACAACTTGGAGGAAACATTCTGAAAGGATAGGATGCCATCATTGGGGCGCCTGGGTGGCTCAGTGGGTTAAGCCTCTGCCTTCGGCTCAGGTCATGATCCCAGGATCCTGGGATCGAGCCCTGCATTGGGCTCTCTGTTTGGCAGGGAGCCTGCTTCCTCCTCTCTCTCTGCCTGCCTCTCTGCCTACTTGTGATCTCTGTCTGTCAAATAAATGAATAAAATCTTTAAAAAAATAAAATCTTTGGGGCGCCTGGGTGGCTCAGTGGGTTAAGCCTCTGCCTTCGGCTCAGGTCATGATCTCAGGGTCCTGGGATCGCGCCCCGCATCGGGCTCTCTGCTCGGCAGGGAGCCTGCTTCCTCCTCTCTCTCTGCCTGCCTCTCTGCCTACTTGTGATCTCTCTCTCTCTCTCTGTCAAATAAATAAATAAAATCTTAAAAAAAAAATAAAATCTTAAAAAAAAAAAGGATAGGATGCCATCATTCAGGACAGTGTATTTGTTACATCAGGGGTCCCTCTATGATATTTTGTACCCCCGCCCCCCAGAAAAAAGTTCTGGAAACCCAGAGGCTGGGCAAGAGTTACTTCATTTACAATCACAACCAATAACCTATAGAGGGTCCTTCTCCTTTTACTCACCTCTACTCTGGGTGTATTTACAGAGTGACATACTGTCTTCATTTTTCAAAGACTGACATCAAGTACAATAGTGGACATATAGAAATGATACCTTCCAGAGCATGTGGACCATTACAGAATAATAATTGTACAAATAGAATCCTATCATTGTTTTGCTTGTTTGTTTGCAATCATTCATGTATTGCTTGGGATGTTATGTTTTAGTGTTGCTAACTCTGAGTTCATTTTAGATGAAAATAAGTATTTTTTAATAGCTGAATTACATGACTAAAAGAGAGAAAACAATGTCAAGGAAGTTAATATTTATTTAATGTCGGTGATGGTAGATATACTGAACATATGCAAAAAACCGTGTTTTATATTCATTCACTTACTTAATGACAGAGTAGAAAACTATTCAAAGGGCTGGGAATATACTGATTTACATTCCATCTTTACAGAACTTACTTGTTATAGGGACATGCATTATAAACATATATACAAGTAAGTACTATAATGACAGGTAGAAGGAAGTTTTATGAGTAAACTAAAGCTGGAGATGTCATTTTGGACATACTGTTAAGAAACTTTCTCTGAGAAGGTAAAATCTGTAGAGACCTGAATAGAGTGAAGGAATGTGCCATGTTACTACTGGGGGAGGAGAGAGCAGGCAGAGGGAACATCAATTACAAAGATCTACTGAAGGGATTGAACTTGTCCCAATCAAGAAAGGCTAGAAATGCCTGGGCAACATTGGCAGAAGGTGGGTTAGAGAGGTGGATAGTGGTTAACCTGTAGCCTCTGGTCTGGAGTCTAGGTTCATCCTAAATATGTTGGGAAGCCTATAAAAGATTTTGCACATTAGAACAACGAAATCTGATTTACATTTTCCAGAAACTACTCTGGTGGCTATTGTGGAGAATAGACCACAGCAGGGCACCAATTAAGACACTCTTGCTTGAATCCCAGTTGAGAGATAATAGTCAGTGATTTGCACCTTAATGTTAGAGGTTTAGATTAGGGAAAAAGATTCCTATAGGTTTAAATGTGACTTTTATAAACACTAAAATATAAGTAACTTCTAGGATCATCTTGATGATGCCTTAAGTCTGCTAAGACATCAACCTGTTAAAAACTTGATCTCTGAAATGGAAAATTTTGAAAGTATATACATATAAGTATTTTCTGATATTTTCATAATTCTAAAATGGGTCTGTAACTTCACCAAAGAAGTATAAGAAACATTGTGAGGAGGTTGTGATATTCACTTGAGAATAGTGATTTCTGACATACTCCAAATCAGACTCAATCTTTCTGATATCCAAGATCACATTTGCCTCAGGACACCCTGCAGGGAGGATATCAAAACAAAGTCTTGTAGGTCATTATTTCAATCCCCTTCTCTTTCCTCTCAACTCTGGGTCAAGAAAGCTTACAAAACAGAATATGATTTTGAAAGTTCTCAAGTTGCAAAAGAGATAAAGGGAACCCGTGTTGGCACGGTGACACCCACAGCTACAGCAGCATGTCTAAAGCCACACAAGAGCAGCTCCCAATATAGTGTGCCAGAAACACAGAGCTGTATAGGAGCTCCTGCTGACCCATGTGAGAACTCTGAGGATGCCAGATGATTGATTTGTTGTGGTTTTATAGGAGATCCAAGAGAGAGCAAAAGTTTAGAGCACAGTTGAAAAGCACATCTACACTCTCACTCATTTTAATTTCTTCTTCTCAATGTATGCATGTATGTGTTGAACTCTTGAATAAATTATCTTGGAAAAATATTGCCTCAGATATATTAATCAGTGGTCTACACAGCAAAAATGAATATGGAATCATCTATACCTTTGTTCACATCATGTTTTTGCTCCTTACTGTGTAAACATGGATCATTTAATTGGCCTCTCTCTTAGTTTACCCAGGTATGAAGTAGGTGCTGCAATCAAAATACTGTTGAGATGGTGATAAGGATGAAACAAAAATTAATATCTAAAATAAATGTGTAGCCCAATTCTTAGTCACAGACATAGAAGCCACATGATAAATGTTTGTGTTCTTCCTTTGTTCCTGGGTTTTTCCAGCTGGATGCCAGCAGCCATTCTTATTGTTGGGTACAGACATGGACAAGACAGAGTCCTGGCCCTCAAGAAGTTGTTGGTCTTATAGCTGCAGGATTTATTGTCTCAGGGTTTTAAGATGAAAGTCATCTTGGAAAGTATCCAGTCATAACCCTTATTACCAAATGAGAAAGAGCAGTCTAGTGAGTGCAAGTAACTTGGACAAATCCTGCAGATACTAGAAGAAAATATGCTTCCTTAGCTCTCATGCATCATGTACCCTCCATTGGACATGTTCTGCCTCATGGCCTACTGCTCATCTGTGGTTATTCAAAAACAGTGTGAGATTGCCTGAAACCTAATGGTGAAGTTTCACGAACAGAATATATTTTCTTAGCTTCATGGAATTGGATCTCTTGATATCCAAAATTTTTAAAGTGTGGCCTTTTTATTGTGCTGACCTTAAACATAATTTCATTGACTTATTAAAACTGAAAGCACTGGGTGATCTTTTCAAATTCTGGGAACTTAAAAGTATTTGGCAAAGAGTCAAATGACTGATATAGTTTCCAAATTTTGCTTGTGAAATAAAAGAGGATATGGTGGTTTAGCACATCCTCTGTGTTTAGAATGAAGTATATAGCATCTTTCTTAGTACAACATGGAAATTTGCCACCATGGCAATAAGCTTGCCCCTTACATACCAGGGTTCACTTCATGTTTCAAACAAGTAATAAGTAACAAGCATATTCTAGCATAAAAGGTTAATGGTATCTTTGTTATAATTTTAAATAATTGAGAGTAACATCAAATTTTATGTCCTGAGACAGTACAAATTACTAATAAATAGTGGGATGGAGGTGGGGAACTCCAAGTTTATATCTAGATTCACAAACCCACTAGCTGATTAAAGTCTCTAGATCTGTCACACATTTCCAGTTTTAGAAACATGGTCCCTGAGTCCCTTGATTCCCAAAATACTCTTTGAGTTTCTTTCTTTTTCCATTGCACTCTTACATTTATTTAAAACAGACCCAGTAGTACTGACTCCTCTACTCACTGAAGAAATATTCTTTCTGAATAGATCTATGGATCTTTAAATAGTGGGTTCATATTTCTAAAAAGCACTATTGTAATATGATAGTCTACCTAATCATTTCAAAAGAACCATAAAATGCCATTTATAACATTATTAAAATCTTTTTTGCGGGGGAATGTGGAGTAGGAAAAAGAAAATCTTTCAAAGACCTGCAGCAACTTGCTAAGAAAACAAGAAGTCTATGCAGGTCTATTATATAGAGAAACTTCAGCTCCCAGACAAATTTGTTCATTACTAGGGGAAGGCCACAGGAGTCATGGAATTTCCACTTGCATATCCAGGAACAGGATTGTGAAACATTATTGTTAAGAAGACAATTGCCCAAGAATCCCATGGCTAGCATTTGTTCTAAGTCTGAATGTGCCCATATGACATCAGAATATTTGGATAGATAGCAAAGATTCCATAAGATTTCTGGATTTTGGGGGTTGGAAACTACCTTGTTCTCTGCTCAAGAACTTCCCCCCCCCAAGAGTTCCTTATTTTCTACATTGAAGGCTCAGGCCTGACCATTGTAGAGGTTGTGTAGGTCCCTATGGGACTTTTTCTAAGTCGGAGTAGGAGCTTCTTGCTTATAGAGGCACTGATGTCGCCTATCTGCTACTCCAACCTCTTTATACCTCCTGGAAACCACTTTTTCACCTAATGTCCTTATCATTCATACTCTAAACTCTGATCTCTTGTTCTCCTGGTCTGATTTCATGAGGCTACACCCCAACTGCTCGGATTTAAATTCACTTTCTGAAACCTGGTCGATATTCTTAACTATGCCGAAACCTCAAGGTTTTTGGCATTGCTTTTAAATCCGTAGTTTTCCTCCTTGTTCTGATTCTTCCTGTTTAGTTTACCCTAATTTCCACATTCTTGTGAGACAGTTTACCTACATAATGCCAACCTGCTGAATATATAAAAATATGTTGTTGAATATAGTGAATAAATGAGTAAATTCTATTTACTTACTTACTTACTTATTTACTTATTTACTTATTTAACAGTTGCCAGAATTTGACATTCAGGGTCTTCAATCATTCTCCTCCTTCCTCGGTCTACTATATTTCCTTTTTTCTTCTTTCCACCAACTCTCCTCTTCAACAAGTACACATCCACTGATCATCTTCTATGGGCATGGTATCTTCACTCTCCTGCCTCTCATGGCCTCCCAATGCCTTTCTCCCATATTCTCTCTATCAGTTTAACTCTTTCAAGCAGTTATGTTATCCCTCCTTTTTAAGGCAAGCATCCATGAAAGTTTGAATTCCTGATGATCTGTCTCCTCAAATCCTGATGGTACTTATTTCTGAATTACTTAGTTCTTTTAATAAATGCCCCCTGCCACCCAGCACAGTTAGAGGTCAGTATTAGAAATGATTTTAGTGGAAGGAACTGTCCTCACCATTTTTTGTGTGTTCACATTACTTACTTATTATGTACTCATAAGAGAGTTGGTACTCAATAAGCTTTGTTTAAGAAATAGTTACATTAATAGTCTTGCTCTCTGTATGCAGAGGTTATTTTCACAAAACTGGTTAATGTCTCCAAACCCAACAACTCCAAGGAGAAGTCCACTTTAGGCTCATTGGAAAAGAGTTATTGATTGAAAGTAGAGTAGCTTTCTACAGCGGGCAGACACTGTTATTTTTCTGGAAGAAGGTTAAAACTACACGGAAAATTGTGCTGAGGCTTGCATGTATTCAGCCTAACTGTGATCTAAGAGGAAGATGTTTGAACTTGGAGGAAACAATATGAAAGAAAGCCAAGTGACCTAGTTTAAGGTTTCTTTCTTTCCCCCTGTATAGTAATGAATACAATAGGAGAGTATTGAGGTTATAGAATTTTTAAAATTCATCTGAATGAAAAAAAATTCTAAAACCATCCTTTAAGAAATTAGAGCAGTGTGTTTGTTTTGCTATTAGTAATAAGCAATTGATGATGTGTTAGACTTTTTGAGCAGATATAAAGACACCATGGGATGGTTCCTTATTTCTGTGGTTCTTGTGTCAAATATGATGGTGACATCCTTTTGTTGGCATGAGTTCTATAACTTAGATGATCTTTTTACTAGTTTGTATCCAAGTCAAGAAATCAACAATAAGCTGCTCCTTTCAGATTGCCAATGATGTGGAGTTCTTGACATATGAATATTCCCCAGGGTTTGTCTAAACCTCTTTAAACTTTGGATGCACTCCATTGACAGCTTCCGAGTTGTGATAAGTATCTACCTTTTATTTCTAATCTGAAGATTTCTTGAGTTATAAAATTACATTTTCTTTGGAGCTAACATTTAAGAGTGTACTGAGATGGCAGACTCATGAATTCCCCAGAAGTTTCACAGGAAATGGAGAATGCAAAGGTCATGTAAATATAGTCATAATAATGTCTTCACTGATTGGAAAAACTTAATATCAAACACATTTTAGTTTGAATAGATTGCAGACAGAGTGCACTGCATAGAAGGAATATATGTGTGGGTTTTCTTGGGGGATGTGGTTTAAAATAAAACTATATCTTTGGATATCTGATACTTTCTAAACCAATATTTGGGACACATCATAAATCCTAAGAGAAAAAATAAAAGCAGTGTGTGTGTGATTTGTTTACATACTTTTCCTCTAACTATAGTTAGTTATAGTGATCATTACCAAATAAAAATATTTGGGGAGAGAATTAAGATGATGGGTGGCAAAGGGCTATACACTTTTCATTATCACATTACTTTTACTCAGATTTTTTTACTACAATGATGAATCCATCCATTATTTACATAATTAAAATAATTTTGAAAACACAATCTGCAATATTATCCATAATTACAATTCTGGGAATCACAGGAAATTCAAATTGAACTCTGATCATGATTTTTAAAAATCTATTGTTATCATTTCCTGAGACTATTCATTATACTTTTTTTTAATCCATTAATTTCATAACAAATATTTGACACTTGCTATGTACCATAACCTGGGTCAGGCATAAGGATGCTGAAATAGGTGGAACCTGGATTCTATCTTTTGAAGGGTTTATAGTTTAATATGCAAAGTGGACATAAAGGATATAAGTGAAACAAAGTTCTATAGCTGCTACGATAGAAAGCTGGGGAAAATGAAGTTATTAAACCATCTCAATAGTTCAAGAAATACATGATAATGTAGGAATGAGATCTAACAGATTGCCAGATACCAGAGGCAAAGTTGAATAGATGGTCAATCCCTCTTAGAAAACAGTCTCATTGCTTTTAGCAAGTGGAGACATACGCTCCTGTATCCTGTATCTGGTAGTTCTCTATGCTGCATCCTTCTCAAGTCTGAGGTTCAGTTGTCACACATATATATTATTTCCGTTTGAATGTAATTAAAGTTTTACTCACTATCTCTGAACTGTTTAACAGTTCATATTAACTACCTGCATTATAGTCCTTTTTCATTATTCATAGTAATGTTTTATAAAGTTGCTTTGAACACTTAATTAGCCCATCCTGAACCACTACTCCTAGCAGAAACTGGGAGTTATTAGGTTCCCATGAGTCTCTGGTCATATTTCTGTCAACTGATCAATATATAACTTTGTTTTAGGTATCTTTCTGTTTATGGACACATCATTTAATATATATCTCTGATAAGTAATTAATTCTATGGCCTTTAAATGATACAAATACACAGGCTTTGGAGACCATTTGTGTTATACAGGCTCCTTTGTCAAAATCCTTATAAAGTAAGTGGGTATCATCAACTTTGGAAAACTGTTCTCCCAGACAACCTTTCCCTGTATAACACTTAGCAGGTATTTTAAAAATTCTACTGCAGCCCACTCATTTAAGTTACTTGCCTGCAAGTTTAATGTTTTTCATGCCTACTACCTTTTGAATGCCCAAACTAGACCTCACCAGTGAGAAGGATTTAGCATTTTTCTAACTCTGAGAAGCATGACTGTAAATTTCTTTGGCTTTCAGTTTCACTGCTATGTTCTCCACTACATGTTTTGTATTATTTTGTTTTTATTTCTTGTTTTGTTTTGTTTTGCTTTTATCTGTGATTATCGTATGAGTCCACAAATTGGGCTTATTACCCAATAAACAATAGATGTTACTTTAGCACTTTCCCGGAGTTGCCTCACATACAGATGAGCAAATTTTATCTTCCCTTTTCTGGATCTACTGTATTGTTGAATCATTAACCTTGAATTCATGGCCAACAGTACTAGAACTCATGCCTGAGCAATGCTTACCTCACACATGTTTTCTCTGTGAAGCACATGGCAACCTTCTCGCACTTAGGAACACTAGATAGTGGCACTTGGGCACTAAACATGGGAGCCATTTTAAATAGCAAAATTACCAAGAGAAAGCACAAAAATGTGAAAAATGTGGCACTGAATAGACTACAAAAAAGGACGTTGTTTGTGGTCTGAGAGCTGAAATAGTCAGTGCCACCTTATCAACTTCAGCTAGGAGCATATGTGACAGGCACCCAAATTTTTCTCTGCTCTGTGTATATCTGTGAATGGTCATGAAAGTGCTGTGAGATTGATTTTCCACTTACAAATACCTTTTGACAGTAGGGAAATTTGCTGAGCTAGAGTCCACAAGTGATGAGGAGCATCACTGCATGATTTAGAAACCCTGCCTTTTCTAGTCATTTTTTTTAAAGATTTATTTGTTTATTTCAGAGGGAGAGAAAGCATGTACACATGTGCACACACATTGGGGGAGGGGCAGAAGAAGAGAGAATCTTAAGCAGACTTCCTGCTGAACACAGAGCCCACATGGGGCTCAATCTCAGAACTCTGAAATTATGACCTGAGCCCAAACCAAGTGTCAGATACTTAACCAGCTGAGTGCCCCTTTTCAATCACTTTCTCTCAATTGTAGTACTGATTTTCAGGAGTCTAAACTGGTAACTAACTATAAGATCAGAAAAAATCCGCTTAAGTGGAATTTTCTTAAGATCATCTTGTGTGGTAACCTGTCCTTTGTCAGGAATGCACTCATACCTTTTCTACCAGGGATCTTACTATTACAAAAAGATCAATGATAAGAATATAGATGTGTATGGCTAGTGGTGTTTTCTGTAATGTCTTATGTATGAGCAGCCAAACAATTATACTCATGTATAATGATTGATTTTAAAGGTACTCTTTTTTTTAAGAGTTTATTTATTTATTTGACAGACAGAGATCACAAATAGGCAGAGAGGCAGGCAGAGAGAGAGGAGGAAGCAGGCTCCCTGCAGAGCAGAGAGCCTGATGAGGGGCTCGATCCCAGGACCCTGGAATCATGACCTGAACCGAAGGCAGAGGTTTTAACCCACTGAGCCACCCAGGTGCCCCTAATGATTGATTTTAAAGAGACGGTAAATTTAAAAGAGAGAAAAATCACTAAGTGTTATTTAAAAAATAAAAGGAAGAACAGAATTATAGTGAAGGAGGTAACAGAAACCTAATTCCAAGACATATCACAGGCATTTCAGAAAGAATATAGACCCTAGATACATGAAATGGGATTTTAATAACCAGGAGATGGGAGAAACAGTTGCAAACATCAGTAAAGGAGAGAATCTTAATCTGAGAGTATGACATAAAAGACAAAATCTCTAAGGACTTTCAATACCCATAGCCTAGAAAAAAAGTCCAAACAATTAACCAGAGAAAGTACAAACAAACTTGTCATTTATCTTGGACTTGTGTTGGAAAAAAAACAAGCACTCTGAAAAGTTAAAATGTTAGGTCTGAATCATTGCTGATGTAGGATCTAAATTTGTACGACCTGGGTGGTGCAGATAATATGATATGAGAATTTAACCTTAAGACCTAGTTCCAAATCACTGACATCCCTTTAGTCCCCAACAACAGAAAGCCAGAAGCCATTATTTCATAACCCATAAGGACATTCTGGACTCCAGCAGGATTTTTAAAACCAAACTAAATATAAGTCCACTCTAATAGATTGCAAACCTCACAAGAGAATCACCTTGAGGAAGAGTCGGCAGATGCGGCAAAACATGAATTAATGCCATAACACTCAAAATACTAAAACAATCTGAAAAGAGATTATAAGGTAAATGTGTTTTAAATAAAGAAATGTTTTAAAGGAAAGCCATGCTCGTATAAATAGCTCACATTCATTGTTGTTTTAATCTACAATCTCAATTCATAATAGAGTGCTAGCAAAAAAATAAACCCAAAGCTGTCTTTTATGTAGAAGCTAAAAGTGAAAGTTGAGAAAGTCAGATTTGTTTGGATATGTGATGAATCTTTTTGGGTTTGGTTTTATGTCACAAGTGTCCATCCAAAAATTATAATGAAAATCTTATTGCACCAGGAAAGAAAAGTGATCCTGTTAGGAAATGAAAGAAAATTCAAAAAAGCTCAAACAAGCAAAAGTGAACTGAGAGAACTATAGGTTAGTATCTGTGTCTAGTAGAGATGTTTTGGAAATACAAGAAGTATATTTTGCTCTTTGTGAAAAAGTTCAATAGTTTAAGATCTCATTATGAAGAAACAATAATAATAATGGAAATGAAATATTGCTACTATAGAACAAACGTTTTTATGATTAATGGTAAATTAGCATTAATCATTCAATATGACTTCATTAAATTTCTACCATTTTTCATTGTTTTGCCCATTATTTAGTTCAGTATTATGTAGCTTTTGATGTCAAGAAACAGATATTTGCATATGAGGTCAGATCGTGGTGTTTTTTGCACTAAAAAACTGCAAAAACTTCTTTATAGCAAGTAATAATTAGTAAATATTGCAAAACTACAGGAAACAAAGAAAACATATCCTAGAGACATTGTAGGAATTAAGAAATATATGCTTGAGATTTCTTTCAATTTTATAAAAGAAAAGCACTGTATTGTGGATGACTATGGCTACCCTGGCATTTTCTCATATGGAAAAACTACTATTATGTTCTTGGGTCTTGCAGTAGACGTAAAAGAGTACAGAGTAAGAATAGAAAAAAAATGGAAGTCACAACAAATAATCATCTTAGCTAACACTTTTGTCAAGATGACTAATATGTCAGGCATACTTTTAAGAACTTTACACATATCAAATTGTTTATTTCTAACAATAATTCTATCAAGTTTGCACTAATGTTATTTTCACCCTGCAGATGAGAAAGCAAAGCACTTGCTTAACTTGTTTGAGGTCACACAGGTAATATGTGAAGTAGCAAAGATCCAAACCTCAGCAGACTGGCCCCAAAGTCCATGTGAACTCCGTATGATGCCTCTCAAGGATACCATAATTAAGAAAGTGGTTTTATTCTCAACTCTGTTACAGATATTGGATAAACCGCATGGATTTACTTAATCTCTCAAAATCACTCAGACGCAACCTTTGTGTAAAACACTGATATGCAAGAGGGAGGAGTCAAGATGGCGGAGAAGTAGCAGCTGAGACGACATCAGGGAGCAGGAGATCAGCTAGATAACTTATCAAACCATTGTGAACACCTACAAATCCAATGGGAGATCGAAGAGAGGAAGAACAGCAATTCTAGAAACAGAAAATCGACCACTTTCTGAAAGGTAGGACCAGAGGAGAAGTGAATCCTAAGCGATGGGCGGATAGACCGCGGGGGAGGGGCTGGCTCCTGGCAAGTGGTGGAGCACGGAGCACTAAATCGGGACTTTTAAAAGTCTGCTCCACTAAAGGACATCGCTCCAGAGGCTAAACCAGGGTGAAGCCTACGCGGGGTCAGCGTGGCCCCAGGTCCGGCAGGGTCACAGAAGGATCGGGGGTGTCTGAGTGTCGCAGAGCTCGCAGGTATTGGAGCGGGGAAGCCGGCTACAGAGAGCGGAGGAGTGAGCTCTCAGCTCGGGGTTACCTTGAACTGGTCACAGGCTGGGTGAGCTCGGAGTGCGGCCAGAGGCAAGGGAGATGGTAGTAGCCGGGGATTTTCTCTGAGGGCGCACTGAGGAGTGGGGCTCCGAGCTCTCAGCTCCTCCGGGCTGGAGATTGGGAGGTCGCCATTTTCATTCCCGTCCTCCAGACTCTATGGAAAGCGCTCAGGGAACAAAAGCTCCCGAAAGTGAACCTGAGCGGATTACTTAGCCCGGCTCCTGGTAAGGGCGGTGCAGCTCTGCCTCGGGCAAAGACACTTGAGAATCACTACAACAGGCCCCTCCTCCAGAAGATCAATAAGAAATCCAGCCAAGACCAAGTTCACTTACCAAGGAGAGCAGCGGAATTCCAGAGGAGGAGAAAGCAAAGCACGGAATTCATGGCTTTCTCCACATAATTTTTTAGTCTTGCAGTTAATTTAATTTTTTCTTTAATTTATTTTTTTTTCTTCTGCTAAATTTTTTTTAACCTTTACCCTTTTCTTTTTTAACATTTTTAAACTAGTTTATCTTAACAATACCTTTCCAAAAAAAAAATCTTTTTTGAACCTTCATTATTATAGTCATATTTTATCCTTCATAGTATTTAACTTTATTTTTTGTATACACATAAGGGTTTTCTTTCTTCTAAAAAATTTGGGGTACAACTTCCTCTAGTAGATCAAAATATACCCTAAATCTAGCTCTGGGCTTGTTCTAGTCTCCAGCCTGAGCAGATTATCTCCACTTTCTTTTTCTTTATTCTCCCAACCAACTTACTTTATCAACTCCTTTTTTTAGAAATTAAAAAAATTTTTTTTTTCATCTTTATAGGCATATTCCATCCCTTCATTGTGTTTACCCTTATATACGTTTTTCATTCTTTAAAATTTTGGGAGGTAGTTTCTTCTAAGAGACCAAAATACCTCACAATTAATTGGGTGACCCTGTTCTAGTCACCAGTCTAATATATATATATATTTTTTTTCTTTTTTATATTTTTCTTTACTTGTTTTCTTTTTTTAATTTTTTTTTCTCTGAACTTCTTTTTATCCCCTTTATCCCCCCCATGATTTGTGGTCTCTTCTGATTTGGATAAAGCACCTTATCACTATAAAAGGTGCCACCCTTTTATAGTATTTTATTTACTCCTTCATATATTCTTATCTAGAAAAAATGACAAGGCGGAAAAATGCACCACAAAAAAAAGAACAAGAGGCAGTACTGAAGGCAGGGACCTAATCAATACAGACATTGGTAATATGTCAGATCTAGAGTTCAGAATGACGATTCTTAAGGTTCTAGCCGGGCTCGAAAAAGGCATGGAAGATATTAGAGAAACCCTCTCTGGAGATATAAAAGCCTTTTCTGGAGAAATAAAAGAACTAAAATCTAACCAAGTTGAAATAAAAAAATCTATTAATGAGGTGAAATCAAATATGGAGGCTCTTATTGCTAGGATAAATGAGGCAGAAGAAAGAATTAGTGATATAGAAGACCAAATGACAGAGAATGAAGAAGCTGAACAAAAGAGGGACAAACAGCTACTGGATCATGAGGGGAGAATTCGAGAGATAAGTGACACCATAAGACGAAACAACATTAGAATAATTGGGATTCCAGAAGAAGAAGAAAGAGAGAGGGGAGCAGAAGGTATATTGGAGAGAATTATTGTAGAGAATTTCCCTAATATGGCAAAGGGAACATGCATCAAAATCCAGGAGGTGCAGAGAACCCCTCTCAAAATCAACAAGAATAGGTCGACACACCATCACCTAATAGTAAAATTTACAAGTCTTAGTGACAAAGAGAAAATCCTGAAAGCAGCCTGGAAAAAGAAGTCTGTAACATACAATGGTAAAAATATTAGATTGGCAGCAGACTTATCCACAGAGACCTGGCAGGCCAGAAAGAACTGGCATGATATATTCAGAGCACTAAATGAGAAAAACATGTAGCCAAGAATACTATATCCAGCTAGGCTATCATTGAAAATAGAAGGAGAGATAAGCTTCCAGGACAAACAAAAACTGAAAGAATTTGCAAACACCAAACCAGCTCTACAGGAAATATTGAAAGGGGTCCTCTAAGCAAAGAGAGAACCTAAAAGTAGTAGATCAGAAAGGAACAGAGACAATATACAGTAACAGTCACGTTACAGGCAATACAATGGCACTAAATTCATATCTCTCAATAGTTACCCTGAATGTTAATGGGCTAAATGATTCAATCAAAAGACACAGGGTATCAGAATGGATAAAAAAACAAAACCCATCAATATGCTGCCTACAAGAAATTCATCTTAGTTCCAAAGACACCTCCAGATTTAAAGTGAGGGGGTGGAAAACAATTTACCACACTAATAGACATCAGAAGAAAGCTGGGGTGGCAATTCTTATATCAGATCAATTAGAATTTAAGACAAAGGCTATAATAAGAGATGGGGAAGGACACTATATCATACTCAAATGGTCTGTCCAACAAGAAGATCTAACAATTTTAAATATCTATGTCCCTAACATGAGATGAGCAAACTATATAAACCAATTAATAACAAAATCAAAGAAACACATCAACAATAATACAATAATAGTTGGGGATTTTAACACTCCCCTCACTGAAATGGACAGATCATCCAAGCAAAAGATCAACAAGGAAATAAAGGCCTTAAATGACACACTGGACCAGATGGACATCACAAATATATTCAGATCATTTCATCCCAAAGCAACAGAACACATTCTTCTCTAGTGCACATGGAACATTCTCCAGAATAGATCACATCCTGGGTCATAAATCAGGTCTCAACCAGTATCAAAAGATTGGGATCATTCCCTGCATATTTTCAGACCACAATGCTCTGAAGCTAGAGCTCAATCACAAGAGGACATTTGGAAAGAGCCCAAATACATGGAGACTAAATAGCATCCTTCTAAAGAATAAATGGGTCAACAGGGATATTAAAGAAGAATTGAAAAAATTCATGGAAACAAGTGATAATGAAAACACAATGGTTCAAAATCTGTGAGACACAGCAAAGGCAGTCCTGAGAGGAAAATATATAGTGGTACAAGTCTTTCTCAAGAAACAAGAAAGGTCTCAAATACACAACCTAACTGTACACCTAAAGGAGCTGGAGAAAGAACAAGAAAGAAAGCCTAAACCCAGCAGGAGAAGAGAAATCATAAAGATCAAAGCAGAAATCAACAAAATAGAAACAAACAAACAAAAATAGAACAAATCAATGAAACTAGGAGTTGGTTCTTTGAAAGAATTAATAATATTGATAAACCCCTGGCCAGACTTATCAAAAAGAAAAGAGAAAGGACCCAAATAAATAAAATCATGAATGAAAGAGAAGAAATCACAACCAACACCAAAGAAATACAAACAATTATAAAGACATACTATGAGCAACTCTACGCCAACAAATTTGACAATCTGGAAGAAATGGATGCATTCCTAGAGACATATAAACTACCACAACTGAACCAGGAAAAAATAGAAAACCTGAACAGACCTATAACCAGTAAGGAGATTGAAACAGACATCAAAAATCTCCAAACAAACAAAAGCCCAGGGCCAGACAGCTTCCCAGAGGAATTCTACCAAACATTTAAAGAAGAATTAATTCCTATTCTCCTGAAACTGTTCCAAAAAATAGAAATGGAAGGAAAACTTCCAAACTCATTTTATGAGGCCAGCATCACCTTGATCCCAAAACCAGACAAGGATCCCATCAAAAAAGAGAATTACAGACCAATATCCTTGATGAACACATATGCGAAAATTCTCACCAAAATACTAGCCAATAGGATTCAACAGTACATTAAAAGGATTATTCACCACGACCAAGTGGGATTTATTCCAGGGCTGCAAGGCTGGTTCAACATCCGCAAATCAATCAATGTGATACAACACATTAATAAAAGAAAGAACAAGAACCACATGATACTCTCAATAGATGTTGAAAAAGGATTTGACAAAGTAAAGCATCCCTTCCTGATCAAAACTCTTCAAAGTGTAGGGATAGAGGGCACATACCTCAATATTATCAAAGTCATCTATGAAAAACCCACTGCAAACATCATTCTCAATGAAGAAAAACTGAAAGCTTTTCCGCTAAGGTCAGGAACAAGGCAGGAATGTCCATTATCACCGCTGCTATTCAACATAGTAATAGAAGTCCTAGCCCCGGCAACTAGACAAC
>PISX010011164.1:55563-66779 GCA_004024625.1 Mellivora capensis
TGCAGATGATATGATACTCTATGTGGAAAACCCAAAAGACTCCACTCCAAAACTGCTAGAACTTGTACAGGAATTTAGTAAAGTGTCAGGATATAAAATCAATGCACAGAAATCAGTTGCATTTCTCTACACCAACAACAAGACAGAAGAAAGAGAAATTAAGGAGTCAATCCCATTTACAATTGCACCCAAAACTATAGATACCTAGCAATAAACCTAACCAAAGACGCTAAAAATCTATACTCAGAAAACTAAAATGTACTCATGAAAGAAATTGAGGAAGACACAAAGAAATGGAAAAATATTCCATGCTCCTGGATTGGAATAACAAATATGTGAACTGTAGCAATCTACACATTTAATGCAATCCCTATCAAAATCCCACCCATTTTTTTTCCACAGAAATGGAACAAATAATCCTAAAATTTATATGGAACCAGAAAAGACCTTGAATAGCCAAAGGAATATTGAAAAAGAAAGCCAAAGTTTGTGGCATCACAATTCCGGACTTCAAGCTCTATTACAAAGCTGTCATCATCAAGACGTATGGTACTGGCACAAAACCAGACACATAGATCAATGGAACAGAATAGAGAGCCCAGAAATAGAGCCTCAACTCTATGGCCAACTAATCTTCGATAAAGCAGGAAAGAATGTCCAATGGAAAAAAGACAGCCTCTTCAATAAATGGTGTTGGGAAAATTGGGCAGCCACTTGCAGAAAAATGAAAATGGACCATTTCCTTACACCACACATGAAAATAGACTCAAAATGGATGAAGCACCTCAATGTGAGAAAGAAATCCATCAAAATCCTTGAGGAGAACACAGACAGCAACCTCTTCAACCTCAGCTGCAGCAACATCTTCCGAGGAACATCGCCAAAGGCAAGGGAAGCAAGGGCAAAAATGAACTATTGGGATTTCATCCAGATCAAAAGCTTTTGCACAGCAAAGGAAACAGTTAACAGAACCAAAAGACAACTGACAGAATGGGAGAAGATATTTGAAAACGACATATCAGATAAAGGGCTAGTGTCCAAAATCTATAAAGAACTTTTCAAACTCAACACCCAAAGAACAAATAACCCAATCAAGAAATGGGCAGAGGACATGAACAGACATTTCTGCAAAGAAGACATCCAGATGGCCAACAGACACATGAAAAAGTGCTCCACATCACTCGGCATCAGGGAAATACAAATCAAAACCCCAATGAGATATCACCTCACACCAGTCAGAATGGCTAAAATTAACAAGTCAGGAAATGACAGATGCTGGCGAGGATGTGGAGAAAGGGGAACCCTCCTACACTCTTGATGGGAATGCAAGCTGGTGCAACCGCTCTGGAAAACAGCATGGAGGTTCCTCAAAAAGTTGAATATAAAAGTACCCTATGACCCAGCAATTGCACTAGTGGGTATTTACCCTAAAGAAAGAAACGTAGTGCTCCAAAGGGGCACGTGCACCCGAATGTTTATAGCAGCAATGTCTACAATAGTCGAGCTATGGAAGAACCTAGATGTCCATCAACAGTTGAATGGATAAAGAAGAAGTGGTATATATACACAATGGAATACTATGCAGCCATAGTATTTCTTTCAAAAGAAATGAAATCTTGCCATTTGCAATGACGTGGATGGAACTAGAGGGTATCATACTTAGTGAAATAAGTCAATTGGAGAAAGACAACTATCATATGATCTCCCTGATATGCGGAAGTGGAGTTGCAACATGGGGGGTTGAGGGGGGTAAGAAAAGAAGAAAAGAAGCAAGATGGGATTGGGAGGGAGACAAACCATAAGTGACTCTTAATCTCACAAAACAAACTGAGGGTTGCTGGGGGGAGGGGGATCGGGAGAGGGTGTTGGGATAATGGACATTGGGGAGGGTATGTGCTATGGTTAGTGCTGTGAAGTGTGTAAACCTGGCGATTCACAGACATATACCCCTGGGGATAAAATTTCATTATATGTTTATAAAAAATAAAAAAATTTATAAAAAAGGAAACTAGTTGAAAAAAAAACACTGATATGCAATTTATAAGATGCAAAACAATCAACTGAAATCATTTTCTGTTAGAAAATATTAAAATATTAGAACTGTACATAGTGTGTAATTCATATACTTGGAATAAACATTCTTCAGTCCAATTAGATTCAATTCAGTTCAATTTTATGCAACTGCATTGATTGAGCATGTCCTATATATAAAACTCTGGGTGGTAGGTATAGAAAGATAAATAATCCAGCTCTAGACTCTGGAGAGGTCAATCTCTGTTGAGGGAATAAGATACATAAATAAATAACTCCAAAAGAAGATAATGTGTTGTAATAAAGGGATACTTAGTGTGCCATGAGATTACAGATGGAAAGTTGTAAAATTAATTCTTAGAGGTAAAAAAATGTGTATATAACAGAGAGACAGGGAGAAAGAGATACAGAAAGACAGAGATAGAGACTATGCAAAGCAGAAAGAGGGTGGAGAGTAGAGTAGGGAGAAGGAGAAGATGGTAATGGAAGTTTTGGCAGAGAGAACAACATTAACAAAGACGAAGAGAGCCATAGAAGAGCTTGATTTAGGACCTAGGCTTGTGAAGGTAATACTGCCCAAGATAAATAGTTAAATTTCATCATGTTCAAAGTGAAGAGAAATGGGGAGTTTTAAAAAGGGAATGGCGTGATCAAGATATGTCCTAAGTAGGCAACTATGGTATTTGTTGAAAGCTAAATTGAAGAAAAAAGAGACTGAAGAAAAGAGAACATTAATACCATAGTCTTCAAAATTTCTACTTAACCACCCAACTCTACTTTTCTAAGATGGTTGTTTTTAATTATATGAAAAAAAAATAGCAGAGTTCATTTATCTTGGGAGTATGATGCTTGAAAATGTGACTTAGAGTCACTTAATCTGGTTTTGGGTTTTGTCTACATGTAATCCAGATGTTGACATCTAGATATTTATGATGATGGATCTATATTGGTGGAAACAAAATTTCTTGATTTGCCTAGCTTCAAATTTTGGCTCAATCTCTACATGAACTCTATAATACTGGGGAAGTTACTTAAACTCTATGTCTTAGGGTCTTCATTTTTAAGACTGGAAACACAATAGTAACTGCCACATACATTGATTTGAAGTTTAAACTATTCAGGACAATACTGGTACCTGGTAACCATTTATAAGCATTTACTTTAATTATGACTAAGCAAAGTTTTAGAAGATGCTTTATATTTATTTTTCATTAATAAGTTTAAAAATACTCTTTTAAAAAAGATCTTACTTATTTAAGAGAGTGAGAGAGAGAGAAAGCACAAGGAGGGTCAGAGGAGAAGCAGATTGCCCACTGAACAGGGGAGCCCTATGTGGGACTCAATCCTGGGACTCCAGGACCATGACCTGAACCAAAGACAGATGCTTAACCAACTGAGCCACCCAAGCACCCCAGCAAAATACTTCTTTTTTTTTTTTTTAATTTTTAAGGTTTTTAAAACTGTTCTTATTTGAGAGAGAGAATGCACACAAGCAGGGCAGGGACAGGAGGGGCAGAGGAAAGAGAATCTCAAGCAGACTCCATGCTGAGTATGGAACCCCTCCTGGGGCTTACTCACACAACCCTGAGATCATGACCTGAGCCGAAAATCATGAGTCGGTCACTTAACCACCCAGCATCCCACCTGCATAGGTTTTCATCAAAGAAGAACAGAAAGTGAGATTCCTAATAGTAGTTTTTATCAGTCAGAAGACCTTAGCTTAAAAATTGCAACGTCATGGGGCGCCTGGGTGGCTCAGTGGTTAAGCCTCTGCCTTCGGCTCAGGTTATGATCTCGGGGTTCTGGGATTGAGTCCTGCATTAGGCTCTCTGCTAGGCAGGGAGCCTGCTTCCTCCTCTCTCTCTGCCTGCCTCTCTGCGTACTTGTGATCTCTCTCTGTCAAATAAATAAAATCTAAAAAAAAAGAAATTGCAATGTCATTAAATACAGAGAAAACCTTAAGAAAATGTAAGTATACTAAATGGATCAAGTTATTTCCTGAATAACATATTCAGACATATCATTTCTTCTTACTTACTTGACCAATGTGTACATAGCATGATCAGATGAAAAGAACAGATTGACATTTTTGGGTAAAAGCTAAGGTGTATCTAAATTAAATACACCTCACCCAGAAATTAAATTTTATCTGCATTTTTGGAGATTTTTATTTCCAATTTGGAAGAAAAGATATCAGGAGGAAAACTATTTAAACAAAGCCAAATGTATTCTAGTCAATTCTGTTCCTTTTAGTCAATAATTTATCTTCATAATACCTTGGGGAGTAATCAAGTTCTACAGATTCATCCCCTCCTAAAAACTTTTCTCACAATATATGTTCTTTATAGTTACCATTCAATATGATAAAAATCTAAGCATAAATGATAAATTATCATACACTGGCCAGTTTTGCTGTTTGATGGCTTCACTTAGTTTTCATTGTCAGTCTAATTCTATGATTTTTAATCTCAGAAGTAGATGGAAGGCAAGGCTTTCAATTAAGACTTTTATGGTTTTCTAAAGTCTTTAGAGATAATTCTCTCCCACTAGTCCCAAGCTGAAAGATTGGAAAAGAAGCCAAAATCCAAAGGCAGAAACTCTGTCAGAAGTTGGAGTTTTGCCTGTGACTTGGTGGACCTGTTAAACAACTTTTGAAGAAAAACAGATTTCAACTATATCAAACATAGTGAAGGAGTGAGTTCAGAAAACTGTATTCTTGGTTTGGTAAAAGTTCATGAGCACTGGCTCTGTCCATAAATGGGTTGAAAGCAATGAAGTGCTGAAACATGGACTAGTCCTGTAGGCATTTTCAATCTTGCTTGTTGAAAACTACCTGTGGAGACAAAGAACAAGGACAAACACAACGTACCTGTACATCTCTCCATTGCCTCCCAGACAAATGTTATAATACATAGATTTGTATCAGATATCCTCTACTCTCACATTCATGTTGAGTGATACATAGTGAAGTGAAAGAGTCCAAGGCCAGCTTTAGCCTTTTCTCTTGGAGTTTAAGAATATATTACAATATAGAAGTGCCTGGGTGGTTCTGTCAGTCAAGTGTCTGACTCTTGGTTTGGGCTCAGGTCATAATCTCAGGGTCATGGGATTGAGCCCTGAGTTGGGCTCCATGTTCAGCATGGAGACGGTTCATCCCTCTCCCTCTGCTCTCTCTTTCTCTCTTTATCTCCAAAATAAATAAATAAAATCTTAAAAAAAAAAGAATATATTACAACATAGCTTTTTGAATCAGCAATCTAGACACTACTCAGAGAAGGTTTTCCTGGCTTTTTGCTGTTTCTGTTCTTTGGCTACTCCCACTTCCAGGACCAAAGGTAAAAATTTTGCCATGGTGGACTATCACCTAGATTGTATGATAAAATATTTATGAACAGGTATTTCCTTTCTGCCACTTCCATGACTTTCCAAAGGCCACATTTATGATATTCCTCTGTAGACAGTACAATTGCATTTTTATTATATTAGGCTAGAAAAA
This sequence comes from Mellivora capensis, assembly GCA_004024625.1. Taxonomy (NCBI): domain Eukaryota; kingdom Metazoa; phylum Chordata; class Mammalia; order Carnivora; family Mustelidae; genus Mellivora; species Mellivora capensis. The sequence continues at coordinate 61,091 of PISX010011164.1, forward strand.
GAGAAGTAGTTTTGCTGAATTTTACCACATTAAAAAGTCAATGGATCAACTTATCCTTTCTGTATTAACTCTAAAACACAGGAGAATGATTGTTTTTAAACTTCATATACCAGTTGGCTATCATTTTCATTTAATTTTTAACAGCTATGATTGTAAAATAATATACCTGGAAAAGAGAAAGCAAAAATAAGATTAATTTAATATACCTAGAAAAGAGGAAGCAATGGTAAAATATATCATATTTATATAACATATTGAAAGGTGTTAGAATAAACATATAAGATGTTCAAAGTTACAGCATACTGTCATCATTTTACACATCTTTTCAATTATGAAAATCCCAAATGGCAAAACTAGGTTTGTTGATTCTGTAGTTCCTTTAAATTCACTTTTATAACTGAGAGCTCTGTAAGCTACATGATGGACATAAGAAATCTATCCTTACTCTGGAACATCTCAGAGGGGAATGAATGATGTCACTTTCAATCACCAAGTTAGAAAAATATGAATTTTTTAATTGAAATAGAATTCTGATGAAAGCCAGCTGTTAACTAATTTTCAAAATAAATGACTGCTCAGTGGTGTAAATCTCAAGATAATATCAAGTTAGACATCATAAAGTGAACACAGGATTGAATAAGCATGTAGGCTATACCTGGAGTAGAATTGACATGCATTTTGAGACATTTCTGAGTAGTGCATTCAAAATTTACTCCAGTGCCAACCCTCCCTACCCTCCCTAGACTTTATTAGTTGAAATGGAAAGCAGTTACATGTCTCCTTTTCTCTTAAAGCCTCAGATCTCAGTGGATCCCTCAGTGGAGGGTCAGCCTGACATTTTGTTGAGATAAGCTTGTCAAATGATTCTTACATTGCAATGAAAGATGATTGTTTCATTTGGGTGTAATAAGATTCATTTTAAAGCATTCTCATAAATAAGCATCTGGTCACTTTGGGGTGGTATTTAACAATAATTTTTTTAAATATTTCAAGCTTTTATTTAAATTTTAGTTAATTAACATACAATGCAATACTAGTTTCAGTAGTAAGATTTAGTGATTTGTCACTTACATATAGCACCCAGGGCAGTAATACTTTTAGTCACATGTGCCTTCTTTGTAATCAGTTGAATACCTAACTGAAATGACTATGATTAAATATGTAAATGACTTAAATATCTAAATGAAATGACTATGTTCATACTAGCAAATTCTATTCCCTAACAAAGATAGTAGCTCAACTGTGTAGGGGCATTTCTAAATGAAATGACTATGTTCATACTTGCAAATCCTATTCCCTAACAAAGATAGTAGCTCAACTGTGTAGGGGCTGAAAGAGGAAAGACTCTCAAGTGAAAAATCTAACTTTTTTCTCTGAAAAATTCAGCATCTGAGACACATTGTATAGTAGATTTTGCAACCACAAACCATCTTAAATGTGCATATTATGCCTGCTCAGCTAAAATATCACAACAAGACTCACAAATGTAATGTTAAAGAAAGATATGTCAGCTTATCATGTCAAGTATTAAAGTTAATAAAAACAAATAAGAGGTCATCAACATGAGGAGTTATGTCATGTTTTGAGAGACTTGAACTAATTTTGTCTGAGTTTTTCTCCAAGAAAGTACAGCTAATGTTAATTTATTGTGAGAAAATTTTTTTCCCACAGTTTTAAAGGAAAGAGAACCATCACAACTGGTTTCTTACAACTTTACATTTCTTTAGCAATATATTTAAGGTACAGTTTTAGTAGCTTTAGTAGATAAGGAAAGCTGAAAGACTCCACAAGGCCTTTGTTGTTAACTATGCTTCAACATGCCATCATGTGAATATAGAACTACTAGTTTTACAGTATCAAACAAGAGCTTTGTTCAGTCATGAGTTACAGTGCTGTTGGCTGTGAATTCAAGGTTAGTGAATCAACAATATATATTAAATAAGGTGTCTTTAAACAGAAACACACATAAAACAAGATGATGTATTAATAGGTTGATGAAATGTTATGATCAGAGGCTAGTGGGATTAATTCTAATCCTGTATTGTCATCGTTGCAGTGGTTCAATATTCACAAATTCAGTGTTTGGAGCAAGTTTACAGAATATGACTGCCATGAGAAACAAGAATCAACTGTATCACATTTTTTTTGCTGCCATAAATTATTCACAGGCACAAGCAAAAGTCATCTTATACTATGATTAAGTGAACCAAAAGAATTTGTTTGCATGTAAACATTTATAATTACAGTGACAAATTTAATTTGGTGAAATATTTTGGCCTACAAATGAGAAACTTGCAATCATTGTTAGTTTGTTTACACAGAGATGCTGTATAAACAGAGCATGATACAGATAAGATGGTTGATTCATGGAGAGATTTGATTTAACTAAATGTGCTATAATTCATATCTTTGTTAGTACATCTGTCATGTTGTAAAGGCTCACCCCATCCAAATACATTGTCAGGAGATTTTTTGAAAACTACTATTAAAAAAAGCCCAGCATTTTAAAAGATTGGTCTCTGATTATGAAGTTCAAAACCATAGTTATCAACTAAGAGAATTTGGTAATCCTCACTATTGGCTCATATTTGGGAGAATTTTTCATCTTATGTCAGGTGAATTTTATGCACTAGGGCCCTGTTCAACCCAGCTACCAGATCAACGCATTTCTAAACTCATTAAATTTTAACAGGCTACACAGAGTTCCCAAAGATTTCATCTAACAGTAAGTGGGAAAGACATTTTCCCTCTGACTTTTTAGCTCTTTTCAATATTTATGTACTGTGGTTAAAGTGCCTGAGCCGTTTCAGCAAGCATTTGATTGTATCTTTGTTGAATTTTCAAAGGCATGAGTCCTGAATACAGATGGCCAAGTAAACTCTAGATTGTTGGTAAATAAGAGATAAGATTGTTAGTAAATAAAAGATAGCAACAACCTCTTCTTGTCATTTATTATGAGCAAAATACAAATAATACATATACAATATACAAATAAGTCCATGATTATTTTTTCTCTTGGCTATGGGCCAGGACTGATTTAACAGACATAATTTTCATAGTATGTGGCAGCTGAAAAAACTTTCAGCTAAAATGGTCTCAATTTTATTTGGCTTAAAAGACTGTCCCTGAGAGCATCTCATATTCACCTGCATGATTCCCCAAAATGGCAACATTAAACAAGTGAATATTTAAATCCAAAGACCGAAAGAGTTGCCATGTTGCATTACAAAGCATGTTAAGTGGGAGAAATGAATTTCCAACAATGAATCTCATCAGAAGAAACATATTTTTTTTAAAGTTTTTTTTGTTGTTTTTGTTGTTGTTGTTCATTTTTTGGTCTTTCTTTCTTTCTTTCTTTCTTTCTTTTTTTTTGAGAGAGAAAGTGAGCGTGAGAGGGAGGATGGTCAGAGAGAGCAGCAGATTTCCTGCTGAGCAGGGAGCCCGATGCAGACCAGTCCAGGGACTCCAGGATCATGACCTGAGCCGAAGGCAGTCACTTAACTGACTAAACCACCCAGGCACCCCAAGAAATGTATTTTTTTAAATACATAAGTTGTTAAAAGACATTTAGAAATATTAGTTTACTGGATTAATTTAACTAGCTAATCTAAAAGTTAAGTAATCTAAAGTCAAAATAATTCTAATTAGTATTTGTTACATAGAGCTCAGATAAATGGATTTCTAAGTAAAATTCAAAGTGATTGCATTAACCAATCACAATAGCTCTCTCTTTTAATATAGAAATGAGCTGCTATGCACTTGTGTCTCTAGGGTTTTCTTTTTTTAGTGTATATTGCTAAGGCTCTAAATTAGGTTTTATTTTTACTGTTCCAAAGTGTGTGCAACAGTTATCTTCATTTGGTTTACCCCAAGAAACTTTTATTATGAAAAAAAATTATCAATATTTTAGAAGGGTTAAATGTCAGGAGATTCTCCAGTTCCATACTTAGGCTGAGGAATGTTTCTAGAAGGAGTTGTGAGATTGAACTAAACTGACTATTGCAATTGTATTCATTCTAATCATATGGAGACTCTTCTGGCTTTGTGATACTATTACTCATCTATTACTGAGTGGACTCCTCTTCACTTTTCCCAGTATAAACAAACTTGTTTGCATCTCTAACTCTCAAGAATAGCAGAAAGCCCTTTTCCTCTGGTGCTGAATAAATAATGTCTCACATCCTTCTCTATATACATACAATCAACTCACATATGCCTTCACTTTTTTTGAAATTTCACTCCAACAATTTTCACTGTCTCCTTGCAAGGGCCATTTCTATTAATAGGACATAACATTCTGACACACACACACACACACACACACACACACACAAAGAAAAACAAACAAAAAACCCAACCACACACACAAAAACAAAACAAACAAAAACCCTCTTAATGTGTCTCCTTCCATTCAACAAGAAATGTATTAACCTAAGAGTCTCTAATGTCGCACATATTTCCCTTTTACAATTAGACTCTGCCTACTACCACTCTGTTGAAATTTCTTTCTGGAAAAAAAGAAAAAAGTTTAGAAACAACTGCCTGATATCAAAGGAGAAGCATTTTGGATTAGTATTTAATAATATAGGTTCTGGATCACCCTGCGTTTTAACTGTCACTTTCTCCTGTATCTTGGGCAAGTTTCTTAAACTCTGTGTTATTGTAACTCATTGTAAAATGGAAAACGTAATAGGATCTATTTCAGAGAATTGTTTTGAGGATTAAATCAAACAATATTTGCAAAACACGTAGAACAGTGTTTAGTACATAGTAAGCTCTGTAAAGTGACTGTCAAATAAAATAAATTCCAAACATGTTTTTTTTTTCCTACACCTCTCAGCAGCCTTTGTTATTATTGATTAACTCTGTAGAAAATCTTCATCCTTGGTGAAATTGTGCAGCCTGGCAAGGAGACTGGTGGAAACAACAATAGACACAGAGTATTGGGAATCTCTGGTAGTTACTGTTTCATCAAAATTTCTGACTTGGAGGCTCAGCTTTCACAGAGAGATATGCAAAGGGAGAACTCGAGCATTGAACTGAGGACACAGAATTTTGAGAGTTTAGAGATCATTAGGAAAAATGGATTCTGTGGAAATGAAGAAAAACGGTGGTTAAGGTGGTTAAGGTGGAGAAGACTGAATGGGAGTTGAGAGGGATAGAAGAGGTAGGAACCTATTAACAACAGTTTCCAGCCCCAGACAATGATAGGTGATAAAGGCCTGAAAGTGAGCTGTGGGCTAGGTGTCCTTGGAGGGAAAGAAAGAGGAGGTACAGGATTAAGTACATTTTTAAAAATTTCTTTTCAGCGTAACAGAATTCATGGTTTTTGCACCACATCCAGTGCTCCATGCAATGCATGCCCTCCATAATATCCACCACTTGGCTCCCCAACCTCCCCCCCCCCCCCCCCGCCCCTTCAAAACCCTCAGGTTGTTTTTCAGAGTCCATAGTCTCTCATGGTTCATCTCCCCCCCAATTTTCCTCACTCCTTCTCCTCTCCATCTCCCCATGTCCTCCGTGTTATTTGTTATGCTCCACAAATAAGTGAAACCATATGATAATTGACTCTCTCTGCTTGACTTATTTCACTCAGCATAATCTCTTCCAGTCCCGTCCATGTTGCTACAAAAGTTGGGTATTCATCCTTTCTGATGGAGGCATAATACTCCATAGTGTATATGGACCA
>PISX010011165.1:0-66916 GCA_004024625.1 Mellivora capensis
GTTTTTGTTTGTCCTGGAAGCTTTTTATCTCTCCTTCTATTTTCAATGATAGCCTAGCTGGATATAGTATTCTCGGCTGCATGTTTTTCTCGTTCAGTGCTCTGAATATATCATGCCAGTTCTTTCTGGCCTGCCAGGTCTCTGTAGACAAGTCTGCTGCCAATCTAATATTTTTACCATTGTATGTTACAGACTTCTTATCCCGGGCTGCTTCAGGATTTTCTCTTTGTCACTAAGACCTGTCAGTTTTACTATTAGATGACAGGGTGTGGACCTATTCTTAATGATTTTGAGGGGGATTCTCCTGGATTTTGTGCCTCCTGGATTTTGGGAAATTCTCTACAATAATTTGCTCCACTATACCTTCTGCTCCCTTCTCTCTTTCTTCTTCTTCTGGAATCCCAATTATTCTAATGTTGTTTCATCTTATGGTATTACTTATCTCTCGAATTCTCCCCTCATGGGACAGTAGTTGTTTACCTCTCTTTTACTCAGCTTCTTTAACTCTCTGTCATTTGGTCTTCTATATCACTAATTCTCTCTTCTGCCTCATTTATCCTAACAGTAAGAGCCTCCATTTTTTATTGCACCTCATTAATAGCTTTTTTAATTTCAGCTTGGTTAGATTTTAGTTCTTTTATTTCTCCAGAAAGGGCTTTTATTTCTTCAGACAGGATTTCTCTAATATCTTCAATGCCTTTTTCAAGCCCAGCTAGCACCTTGAGAATCGTTATTCTGATATCTAGATCTGACATATTACCAATGTCCATATTGATTAGGTCCCTAGCCTTCAGCATTGCCTCTTGTTCTTTTTATTATCGTGAGTTTTTCCACCTTGTCATTTTATCCAGATAAGAATATATGAAGAAGAGAATAAAATACTAAAAGGTTGGCAAAGACCCCAGGAAAATATGTGTTAACCAAATCAGAAGAAACCCCAAATCATGGGGGTAATAAAGGGGGTAAAAAGAAGTTCAGAAAAAAAAAATTTAAAAAAAAGAAAATATATATATTAGACTGGTGACTAGAACAGAGCTACCCACTTTATTTTGGGGGTATTTTGGTCTCTTAGAAGAAACTACCTCCCAAAATTTTAAGGAAAGAAAAACATATTTATACACACACACACACACACACACACACACACACAATAAGGGTAAACATGATGAAGGGATGGAATATAACTATAAAGATGAAAATTTTAAAAAAATTCTAAAAAAGGAGTTGATAAGTAGGTTGGGAAAAGAAAGAAAAAGGAAGTGGAGAGAATTTGCTCAGGCTGGAGGCTAGAACAAAGCCCTGTGCTAGATATAGGGTATATTTTGATCTATTAGAAGAAGTTGTATCCCAGATTATTTTAGAAGAAAAAACCCTATGTGTATACAAAGAATAAAATTAGATACAATGAAGGATAAAATATAAATATAATAATGAAGGTTCAAAAAGATTCTTTATGAAAGATATTCTTAACATATACTAGTTAAAAATGTTAAAAGAGGAAAGAGTAAAAGTTAAAAAATAGAATAAGATAGGGACGCCTGGGTGGCTCAGTTGGTTGGACGACTGCCTTCGGCTCAGTTCATGATCCCGGAGACCTGGGATCCAGTCCCGCATCAGGCTCCCAGCTCCACGGGGAGTCTGCTTCTCTCTCTGACCTTCTCCTCGCTCATGCTCTCTCACTGCCTCTCTCTCAAATAAATAAATAAAATCTTAAAAAAAAAAAAAGAATAAGATAAAAAATATATTAAAAAATTTAATTAACTTTGCAAGACTAAAGAATCATGGGGAGTAAGCCATGAATTCCATGCTTCGCTTTCTTCTCTGGAATTCCACTGTTCTCCTTGATAAGTGAACTTGGTCTTGGCTGAATTTCTTGCTGATCTTCTGGGGGAGGAGCCTGTTGCTGTGATTCTCAAGTGTCTTTGCCCAAGGCGGAATTGCACCATGCTTGCCGGGCGCTGGGCTAAGTAATCTGCTCACGTTTGCTTTTGGGAGCTTTTGTTCCCTGAATGGTTTCCTGTAGAGTTCCAGAGGAGGGGAATGAAAATGGTGGCCTCCTAATCTCCAGCCCAGAGGAGCTGAGAGCTCGGGACCCCATTCCTCAGTGCGCTTGGAGAAAAGCGCTCAATCGCTCCTGTCTCCCTCACCTCCGGCCACACTCTGAGCTCACCCAGCCTGTGACCAAGCATCTTTGTCTGTGGCATACAGCCCTGCCTGGAGTCTCAGAACCCCGCAGATCCCTGAGCTCTTCCAGGGCGGCGTCCCTAGATCTGCTTCTTGCAGGGTCCCTGCTCACAGAGCAGTGGCCTGTGCCATGGATCACAGTTTAAGGTAACCCCGAGCTGAGAGCTCACTCTCTGTAGCCGGTGTCCCCACTCTAATACCTGCAAGTTCTGCGACACTCAGACGCCCCTAATCCTTCCATGACCCCGTGGGACCTGAGACCTCCCTGTCCCGCATGGGCTCCACCCTGGCTTAGCCTCTGGAGCGATGTCCCTCAGTGGAGCAGACTTTTAAAAGTTCTGATTTTGTGCTCTGTTGCTCCTCTGGTTGCCGGGAGCCGGCCCCTCCACCTTCGGTCTATCTTCCAGTTGCTTTGAATTCACTTCTCCGCACGTCCTACCTTTCAGAAAGTGGTCATTTTTCTGTTTCTAGAATTGCTGCTCTTCTTCTCTTCAATCTCCTGTTGGATTTGTAGGTGTTCAGAATGGTTTGATAAACTATCTAGCTGATCTCCTGCTACCTGATGTTGTCTCAGCCTGCTACTCCTCCACAATCTTCAAAATACCGAAACTGTTATGTTCCTGACGTATTTTCCAGCCCTATTCTCTTTCTCTTCTCCTTCTGGGAGTCCAGTGATAGGAATATTAGCCATTTTGTTATCGTCCCACAGGTCTCTGAAGTCTTCTGACTCTAAAACTTCCTATAAACAGGTGGCGTGGGAAACCCAGTGTCCCAACTCAGTCATGGTGGTCGGATGGCTGGGGGATTTAGTGAGAGCAGGACAGGTGTCACCACAATGGTTTTCTGTTCTGCTAAGCCATCCTTTGCCAGTGCTTTCACCCTGGAGAGAAAGCTGCTTTTGGAGATTTGTTGTTTGTGGTTCTACTCAGCTGTTGATGGTTCCAGATTACAGGTTTTTTCCAGTGTGCATCTAGGATATAATGTATCACCCCTGAAGTCTTAAAGTCCCTAGCCAGTACTCATTCTTCTTTCCATATTTCAGATCCTCCTGTGTTTGCTTCCTGTTTATGACCAGGGTATTTTGGTTGTAAGAGAGAGGAATATCATGGAATGAGGTTTTCCAACTCAGCCAGAACTGGATACCCCTCCATTAACTTTTTTGTTATGCATTTCTTGTTATTTTTTAGTGGTTGCTCTAGAGATTATAATCAGTAAATATAACTTATTAGTTAATATATAATATAGTATATCATTATTATAATTAAAAATAAAAAGTCTTACACAGGTATGCCTCCACTTACTAGTCTCCCAATATTTATACTCTTATTTTCACATACTAATAATTATGTGATGTTTCACAATCATTTTATTATTTTTCTTTAAACAGTCAATAGCTTTTTAAAGAGATATAACTATATATAAAAAAAAGAAAATATTGGGGCACCTGTGTGGCTCAGTGGGTTAAGCCTCTGCCTTCGGCTCAGGTCATGATCCCAGGGTCCTGGGATCGAGCCCCACATCAGGCTCTCTGCTCAGTGGGGAGTCTGCTTCCTCCTCTCTCTCTCTGCCTGCCTCTCTGTCTACTTGTGATCTCTGTCTGTCGAATAAATAAATAAAATCTTTAAAAAAAAAAAAGAAAATATTTTACGTTTGTTATTTTTCCCAACACATTTACTCTTTTTCTACAAAACCAAGAATCTCCCTGCTATTATTTCACTACAGCTTAAAGAATCTCCTTAATTAAGTAGGACTGATGTCTGCAGAAGATAAATTCTTTCATGTATTGTCTGCTTGAAAAGGCCCATATTTTTCTCACGTTTTAAAGGATATTTTTTCTCATATAGAATTTCAGGTTGTCATTTTTTTTCAATTTTTTTCTTCAAATATGTGATTTTGTTATCTTCTGAACTTTATTGATTCTAGTGAGAAAACAGCTGTCATTTTTATTGTTATTCCTTAGAATGAATGTTCCAATTACCCTTTATCATTGGTTTTCAGTAGTATGATTATGATATGCCTAAGTGTGGCTTTCTTTGTATTACCCCCCTTTTGGGGTTTCTGAAATTCCTGCTTCTTTGATATCTTTATCTTTGATCAAGATATATATATATATATATATATATATATATATATATATATATCCATGTATATATATGTAATAGTTTATGTGTATATATATATACTATTGTACAAATACAATAGACCTTTTGATATTGCTCACACATCTTGAAGGATATTTATCACTTTTGACACTTTTTTTCTCTTATACCTAAGCTTGAACCACCACTCTCTCCCACTCAGTTCAAGGATCAGAAAGCCCAACAGTACAATGGAATACATGTCTCAATATGGATCAGAATAACAAGAATGCCTAAAGAGATTCTCTCATTTTTTCTACTAGCCCCAGAATACAGTGGCCGATTAGCCTGCTTTTCAGATGAGGGTGGTTCTCTCAGCTTTTCTGCCCTGCCCTCAGTCATTGACTGACAGTTTTGGTGAAGGCCCATGGAGAATAATTGACAGTTCACTTCAAATTCCCTTTGTCAGTGATGATCCAGAGAAACATGAACTATTAATTCAGCTATCCTTGGCCTTGAAACCTCATCAAAAGTGTACCTTTTCCACTTACCCATATCTGTGATAACTTCTTCCAAATTTCTATCAAGGCTGATGGCAGCCATGATCTTTCCTAGAAGGATCCTTTCATTTCAGGATTTTAGATCATTAATGTCTTTCCATCCTCACCTTTCTGATGGGCTAAAAACTATATGGCTTTGTAGATTACCTAGATTATTGTCATTGCTACTTGATGTTCTCTTGAGGTTCACTACTTTCTGTGTAGAAAGACAAGTCTGCTTTTTAACTCTATTTTCTTTTTACATTGTGCAAATTTTATAATGCACACACTTTAGTATATTATAAACAAAATATTTATTTAGGGACCTAATTAGTCTTTCTATGGTTGACAAAGTGTATACTATCGAAGTCTGGATACTGTATTAGTCAAAATTGACTAAACTATGCATAGGTAGACAATAAACTCTAAAATCTCCACAACTTTGATAAGCAGAGATTTATTTCTGATCACAAAGACAGTTTAGATATAGAGAAATTGTTTTTTTCATGCCTCAGGAATCTGAGCTGTTTCCATCATAAACTTTAGAAAGTCATAATTTCAGTATTAAACTGTATTTTTAAAGAATCAAGTCTTGAAATCTTTTAGGTCACATTAGGTCACCATATTGTTTTGGTCAGAGCTCAGTTTCATGGTACTAATATGACTGGGTGAAAAGAGTCTTTTTGTCTCTCCAGGAAGAGAAAATCATGTGGTTGAAAACAGCATTTTTTTCTGCCAAACAATAATAATAATAATAGAAATACTATTATTTTATAGTATTTCTTTTTTTATTATAATTCCAGTACAGTTAGCATACAATATTATATTTGTTTCATGTGTATAATATAGTAATTCAGCAGTTTTGCACATTATTCAGTCCTCAGCCTTGATGAGTATGCTCTTAATCCCCTTCACCTATTTCACCCATCCTCCCTCCCACCTCCCCTCTAGTAACTATTAGTTTGTTCTCTGTAGTTGAGTTTGTTTCTTGGTTTGTCTCTGTTTTACTTTTTCATTTGTTCTGCTTCTTAAATTCCACATGTGAGTGAAATTTTGGTATTTGTTACTCTCTGACTTATTTTACTTAACATTATGCTCTCTAGGTCCATCCATGTTGTTACAAATGGCAAGATTTCATTCTTCTTTATGGCTGAATAATATTCCATCTTATTTATATATACCACATCTTCTTTATCCATTCATCAGTCGGTGGACATTCAGGCTGCTTCCGTAATTTGACTATTGTAAATAACCTTTCCAATTGTGTTTTCATATTCTTTGGTTAAATCCCCCCATAGTGGAATTACTGGATCCTGTGATAGTTCTATTTTTAATTTATTGAGAAACCTCCCTACTGTCTTCCACAGTGGCTGCACCAGTTTGTATTCCCACCAACAGTGTGTGAGGGTTACTTTTTCTCCACATCCTTGCCAACACTGCTTGTTTCTTATGTTTTTGATTTTAGCTATTCTGACAGGTGTGAGGTGATATCTCATGGTAGTTTTGATTTGCATTTCCTTGATGATGAGTAATATTGAGCATCTTTTCATGTGTCTGTTGGACATTTATGTAACTTTTTTGGAGAAATGTTTGTTCGTGTCTTCTGCCCATTTTTAATTGGATTATTTGTGCGATTTGGGGTGTTGAATTATATAACTTTATATTTTGGATACTAACCCTTTATCAGATGTGTACTTTACAAATATTTTCTCCCATTTGGTAGGTTGTCTTTTAATTTTGTTAAAAATTGATTCTCTGTTGTGCAGAAGCTTTTTATTTTGATGTAGTCCCAGAAGTTTATTTTTGTCTTTAATTTCCCTTGCCTCAGGAGACATATCTAGAAAAAAATTTGCTGTGTCCAGTGTCAGAGAAATTACTGCCTGCACTCTTTTCTAGGATATTTATGGTTTCAGATCTTGCATTTAGGTCTTTAATTCACTTTGAGTTTATTTTTGTATATGGTGTAAGAAAGTGGTCCAGTTTTATTCTTTTGCATGTAGATACCCAGCTTCCCAACACCATTTGTTGAAGGCACTCTCTTTTTCCCTGAACATATTCTTGCCTACTTTGTCAAAGATTAATTGACCATATAATTATGGGTTTATTTCTGGACTCTCTATTCTGTTCTTTTGATCTATATATCTGTGTTTTGTGCCAGTACCATACTGTTTTGATCACTAAGCTTTCTAATATATCTTGAAATCTGAGAATGTGATACTTCAGTCTCATTCTTCTTTTTCAAGATTACTTTAGCTAGTCAGGGTCTTTTGGAGTTACATAAAAATTTCAGGATTATTTGTTCTAGTTCTGTGAAAAATGATGCTGCTATTTTTATTAGATTTGCATTAAATATGTAGATTGCTTTGGGTAATATGGACATTTTAACCTTATTTACTCTTCCAGTCCATGAACATGAAATATTTTTCCATTTGTGTCATCTTCAATTTCTTTCATCCATGTTTTACAGTTTTCAGAGTCCAGGTCCCTCACCTCCTTGGTTAAGATTATTCCTAGCTATTTTATTATTTTTGGTAAAATTGTAAATGGAACTGCTTTTATAATTTCACTTTCTGCTGCTTCATTATTAGTGAATAGAAATGCAGTGGAGGGACGCCTGGGTGGCTCAGTTGGTTGGGCGGCTGCCTTCGGCTCAGGTCATAACCCCAGAGTCCTGGGATCGAGTCCCACATCGGGCTCCTTGCCCGGCAGGGAGCCTGCTTCTCCCTCTGCCTCTGCCTGCCACTCTGTCTGCCTGTGCTCGCTCTCTCTCTCTGACAAATAAAAAAAAAAAAAAAGAAAGAAAAAAGAAATGCAGTGGATTTTTGTATATTAATTTTGTATCCCACAGTCATACTGAATTCATTTATCAGTTCTAGTAGCTTTTTTGTGGCTTCTTTAGGGTTTTATTTATTTATTTATTTTTAGGATTTTTTTTTAGAGAGAGAGAGACAGAGGGAGAGGGAAAGAGAAATTCAGGCAGACTCCATCTTGAGCATGGAGCCTGACACTGGCCTCAACACAGAGCTCAATCCCATGACCCTGAGATCATGACCTGAGCAGAAACCAAGAGTTTGACATTTAACTGACTGAGCCACACAGGCATCTCTTATCATGTCATATGCAAATAGTGAACGTTTCACTTTTTTTTACCAATTTGGATGAGTTCTTGTTGTTGTTGTCTGATTGTTATGGCTAGGACTTCCATTACTATGTCAAATAAAAGTGGTGAGAGTGAATATCCTTGTCTTATTCCTGACCTTAGGGGGATAATTTCTCATAGATGACTTTTATTATGTTGAGGTATATTCCCTTTAAACCAACTTTGTTAAGGGTTTATATCATAAATGGGTATTGTACTTTGTCAAATGTTTTTTCCTGCATCTGTTGAAATGATCATATGCTCACTTGCTGAATGTGGTATATCATATTGATTGATTTGTGAATATGGAGCCACCCTTACATCCCAGGAATAAATCCCACTTGGTAGTGGTGAATGATTTTTTTTTTAAGATTTTATTTATTTATTTGACAGAGATCACAAGTAGGCAGAGAGACATGCAGAGAGAGAGAGAGGAGGAAGCAGGCTCCCCGCCTAGCAGAGAGCCCGATGCGGGACTCGATCCCCAGGACCCTGAGATCATGACCTGAGCCAAAGGCAGAGGCTTAACCTACTGAGCCACCCAGGCGCCCCGTGAATGATGTTTTTAATGTATTGTTGGATTAAGTTTGTTAGTATTTTGTTGAGAAATTTTGTAGCTGTGTTTATTAGGGATACTGGCTTATAGTTCTCTTTTTTAGTGATGTCTTTATGTGATTTTGGTATCTGGGTAATGCTAGCCTCATATAGTGAAGTTAGAAGTTTCCCTTCCTTTTCTATTTTTTGGAATATTTTGGGAGGATTAAGTATTAACTCTTTTTTAAAATGTTTGAATTCACTGGTGAAACTATTTGGTTCTGGACTCTTGTATGTTGGGAATTTTTTGATTACTGTTTCAGTTTCATTGTCGGTAATCTATTCAGAATATCTTTTTCTTCCTGATTCAGTTTTGGTAGTTTATATATTTCTGAAAATTTATTATTTCTTTTAGATTGTCCAATGTGTTGGCATATAATTGTTCATAATATTCTCTTCTAATCCTTTGTACTTCTGTGGCATTAGTTTTTATTTCTCTCCCCTCTTCTCATTTTATGAATCAGAATTTGTCAATTTTGTTGATCCTTTAAAAGAACTAGCTCCTGGTCTCATTGATCTCTTCTATTATTTTTGTTTTTAGTTTCTATTTCATTTATATTTATTCTAAATATTATTTCTTTCTACTGGCTTGGGGATTTTTCTTTTTCTTGATACTTTATATATAAAGTTGTTTATTTCAGATTTTTCTTGCTTTTTGAGAGAGGTCTGCATTGCTATAAACTTCCTTCTTACAACAGTGTTTGCCACATCCCAAAGGTTTTGTACCATTGTGTTTTCATTTTCGTGTGTCTGCATATATTTTTGGATTTCCTCTTTAATTTCTTCATTGACATATTCACTGTTTAGTAACATGTTGTTTAACCAACATGTATTTGTGTTTGTTCCTGTTTTTTGTTTGTGTGTGTGTGCGTGCATGCATGTGTAGTTGATTTGTAGATTCATAGCTTATGGTCAGAAAACAAGTATGATATGATTTTAATCTATTTCATTTCTGGGGGACTTGTTTTAGGATCCATTCTGGATATGTGATCTATTCTGGAGAATGTTCTATGGGCACTTAAAAATAATGTATATCCTGTTGTCTTAGAATGGAATGTTCCAAATATATCTCTTAGATTTTCTGGTCCAATGTGTCACTCATAGCCACTGTTTGCTTGTTAATTTTTTGGATGATCCTTCCATTGATGTAAGGGAGTGTTAAAGTCCTCTACTGTTATTACTGTTGATTCCTTCCTTTGGGTTTGCTATTAGCTGTATTATGTATCAAGTGCTCCCATGTTGGGTACATAAATATTTACAATTATTATATTTTCTTCTTGGATTGTTCCAGTTATGACTGTATAGTGTCCTTCTCTGTATTTTGTTACAGACATTGTTTTCAGTTCTATTGTGTCCTATATAAGTATTGCTACCCCAACTTTCTTTTCACTTCTATTTGCATGACTAATGCTTTTCATCCCTTACCTTTCAATCAACATGTGTCTTTAGGTCTGAAATGGCCTCTTGCAGGCTGCATATAGTTTGGTTTTGCTTTTTGTGCCTTCCATCACTCAGTGTGTCTTGATTGGAACATTTAGTCCAATTACATGCAAAGGAATTATTGATAGGTATATACTACTATTTTGCTACTTTTATGATTGTTTTTGTAGTTCTTCTCTTGTTCTTCTGTGGTTTGTTGGGTTTCTTTAGTAATATACTTGGATTCCTTTCTCTTTATTTTTTGCATATCTATTACTGTGGGTTTTTTTTTTTTTTAATTTGTGCTTAGCATAAGGTTTATATATAACATGCATAAAACAGTCTATATTTTGCTGTTTGGTTAAGTTTGAACCTATTCATTACTCCTCTCCCCTCACATTTTAGGTGAATGGTGTCATACTTTACATCCTTTTATTTTGTAAATCCGTGACTGACTTGTATAGATATATTTATTTTTGGTGCTTTTACACTTCCTACTTTTCTTACTCCTATTTTTGGTGTTTTTCTGCATTCTAAAAATCTCCTTTAACATTTCTTGAAGGGCTGGTTTAGTGGTCATGAACTCCTTTAACTTTTATTTGTCTTGGAAACTAATTTCTCCTTCTATTCTGAATGATAGCCTTGCTGGATAGAGTATTCTTGGCTTCATGTTTTGTTTGTTTATTTGTTTGTTGTTTTTTCTTCTTTCGGCACTATACCACACTGCCCTCTTCTGGCCTGGAACATTTCTGCTGAAAAATTTGCTGATAGCCTTATGGATTTCCCTTGTATGTAACTGTTTTTTTCTTCCTGCTTTAAAGTTCTCTCTTTATCAGTACTTTTCTTTTCTTTTTTTTTTTAAGATTATTTATTTATTTGTCAGAGAGAGAGAGAGAGCAAGCAAGCACGAGCTCACAAAAGCAGGGACATCAAAGACAGAGGGAGAAGCAGGTTCCCTGCAGAAAGAGGAGCCCAGTGCGGGACTTGATCCCAGGACCCCAGCTCAAGACCTGAGCCGAAGGCAGACCCTTAACTCAAGCATCCCAGTACTTTTCCTTCTCTATTTTAATGACTGTGTATCTTTGTGTGGGCCCTTTGGATTGGTTTTGTTCAGGGGGGTCTCCTTGACTCCTGTATGTGGATTTCTGTTTCCTTCCCCAGATTTAGGAAATTTTCAGGTATTATTTCTTCAAATGAATTTTCTACCCTCTTTTTCCTCTTCTCTCCTTCTGGGATCCCTGCAGTGCAAATGTCATTACAGTTGATGTTGTTGCTGAGCTCCCTAAGTCTATTTTGATTTTTTGTTATTATTTTTTCTCTCTCTTTTCTCTCTCTTATTCAGATTGATTGCTTTCCATTACTCTGTTCTCTAGATTGCTGATCCATTCTTCTTCCTTTGGTACTCATTTACTTCTTCTAGTGTATTTTTAGTTTATTTATTCAGTTCTTTAGCTCTCATTGATTCTTTTTATGTTTTCTCTTTCTTTATTGAGGGCTTCACTGACGTTCTCCACTCTTAAGTCCAGTGAATATCTTTATGACCATCAGTTCAAATTCTTTATCAGCAGGTTACTTATTTCTGTTCATTTAGCTCTCTTACTGTGGTTTTTTCGTATTCTTTCATTTGAGACATATTCCTCTGTCTCCTCATTTTGTCTCTTTATATCTGTTCCTTTGTGTTAGGAAAGTCAGCTACATTTCCTGCTCTTGCAAGTAGGCCTTATGAAGGAGAGGTCCTATAGAACCCTTCTGCACAGTGTCCCCTATTCCCAGAACCTGGTACTTTAGAGTTGTGTCATGTGTGTTTGGACCCTGATGTTGTGGCTGGGCTATTTTTGCCTTTAGTCCAGTTGTCTGCAATGGCTTTCTTTACCTATTGTGGGCAGGGCTTGTTCCCTGTGTTGTTAGCAGTCCAGCAGGGGGCTACCTTGTGTTTAAATTGAGTTAGACCAGGAGTTTGCCAGACATGGAGTACCACCAAACTTCAGGGCACTTCCCTGTATTGTCCCCTGAGAATTGTTTTGTTGATGAGCAGGACCTCCAATCATACAAGATGTCTGCCCCTCAGCCTACTGCTAGGACTGTAGTTGGCTTGGTGTTTGTGGTCATCTGCTCTTCTCCCTGGGCTGGAGTCACTTTGGAGTGCTGCTGGTCCCTCTTGGAACTACTTGTACACTGTCAGGTTTGTGGCACCTCTGTGAATGGACTCTAGCCAATGACATTGGAGGGAGCAGGTCTGCAGGAGAATGTGGGGGTCCAGTACATGGTGCCAGTAAGTTCTGCACAGGTCTGCTGTAAGAGGGTACCTATAGCTGCTGAGGGCCAAAGCAGGCTTGTTTGAAAAGGGCAGATCCACAGAATAATTCAGGTGCAAGGCACCTAGTATTAGCATGTTTTGTGCAGGTCTGTTGTGGGAAGAGACCTGAAACCAAAGCCCGGGTAGAGGGGGCATATCTACAGGAAAGCACAGGTAAATGGGTCATACTTTTAGCAAGTTGGGTTGCAAGTGTTTGCATTGTGCCAGTTCCAGCAGATATCCTTTCATCTAGGCTGGGGGTCAGAGGAGAAAAATGATGTCTGTCAGCACCTTTGTTCCTGGAGAAGTTTCCCAGGGATCCCTGCTCCACCAATACATACTCTGAGATTAGTAAACAAATTTCCTCACCGTATACCTGAGGCATTTTTCAAACTGCTGTTTCTATGCTTTACCCCTGAGGGGCTGTTTGTTGTGGTGTCTCTTTAGAACGGAGACTTAGTTTCTTCTTACCCTCCTGCCTCTCCCAGAGCTAAGCCACTGAATATTAAAGTTCCAGGTGTTAAGCACCAATTTATTGTAAGAACTTGCAAAATCTGGCCCCTGTGTTTTAGAGCCAAATGTTACAGGGATTCATCTTTCTGGTATAAGTTCCCCATGCAGGGGGTGGTTGGTGTGAGAGTCTGCTCCCCCGCCCCCACTCCCTGTACCTTTGGGGTGTCTCTGTCCCATGAACAATCCCATAAGTCCCTTTAGCTCCAGGCTGTGTCTCCATTCTTGTCCTCTTCCATGTGGACTCTTCTGTACATTTAGCTATGGACGGGCTGTTCTGCCAATCTTTGGCTTGTTTTCTAGGTTATTTACACTCATAAATTTTTATCTAGTGGTATCCTTGGGACACAGTGAGCTTAGGGTCCTGCTACTCTGCCATCTTTTTTTTTTTTTTTCCAGATTGTATTTATTTATTTGAAAGAGAAAGAGAGCACACACATGAGCAGATGGGGGTAGAGATAGAGGGGGAGGGAGAAGAAGAGGGAGAGAGATCTGAAGCAGACCCTGGACTGAACAAGGAGCCCAGCTCTGGGCTTGATCCCATGACGGTGAGATCATGATCTGAGCTGAAACCAAGAGTTACACCCTTAATTGACTGAACCACCCAAGTACCCCTTTAGGAATAATATTCTTTTTTTTTTAAAAGATTTTATTTATTTATTTGACAGAGATTACAAGTAGGCAGAGAGGCAGACAGAGAGAGAGGAGGAAGCAGGCTCCCCACTGAGCAGAGCGCCCTATGCGGGGCTCGATCCCAGGACCCTGGGATCATGACCCGAGCTGAAAGCAGAGGCTTTAACCCACTGAGCCACCCAGGGGCCCCAGGAATAATATTTTTAACAATGAAACTATATTGTTTTAGTCATTCTATTACTATGCAATAACACCCCATTTTTCTTTGATCAACTAACCTGTTTTTAGTTATCTTTTTCTATTTTGTGTGTGATTATATCTCATAAAACAGTTGTTTCTTGTTCTTATATTTAACTTCAATCTATAGATTAATAAATTTAATCCTCTAATTTGCCAATGTAATAATGGTTCTTACTCTGATTTGCAAATAAGAAAAAGTTAGAATACATTTCAGTTACAAAATTCAAATCGATTTCATTTAAAAACTTGTTGGACCAAATTTCATTTCTGTGTACTTAATCAGTACACTAAGAAATGCTATGTGTTATCTTACATCTTTTGGGGTTGTATGTACCTTCTGGTTCACACTTTATGAAAAATGTGTTTTGGAATCGATTGTTTGCTTTTATAAAAGCCAAGATTTTCTAACCATTTCATGCTCCTTTATAAATCAAGTGCAATACATTCTAGGAAGAGATCACCATGACAGGTGCTGCGTGTGAGAATGTACGTGAAGGTTCCCTTGTGAACATGTAAAAACAATCCCTCCCTGTTGTTTTCTTTTTTATCCAAATAACCTGTAACCTCCTAGAACATAGAAAATTGTCTGGCTCACCCTAAGTATTTAAGAAATTTCTAATGAATGGGTGCTAAGTGAGAATAATAATAAAGAAACCAGGAGAGGACAGAAAAGTAGTAACTTAGGTCAAGTTCCCCATAGCAGTCTAAAAGGGTGATTCATCTGCAAGTGATTTATTATGGGAGGACTCTGAAAGTAACCAGTAGGGATTTGTGGGGAACAGAGCAGGAAAGGAAAGGAAATCAGGCAAGGATATGATTTCAGGCAAAATCCCAGCCTCAGTCTGATTCTGGCAATGGATACCTGGAACATGAATCATACTTCAGTTTTTTGTTTTGTTTTGTTTTTGTGTTTATTTTTGTTTTTGTTTTTTTCCTGACTGGAGGCAAGGATGCTGAGCTTTCATGTTCTAACCCCTGTGACTGTATCCTTCAAGAAGTCTGGGATTCAGACTTCACTGTTGACCAGCTCTTTGTGTGAAGGCTTGGTATAGCCTTCACATAGCTCAAGGGAGGCACTTCTGAAAGAACATCAAGTGGGGGCTATTAAAAACTATGTGAAGGCACAGAGGCACCAGAAAGAAGCCTACAGGATAAGTAAGTGTTCCAAAAACATCGGGGCAGAGCTTAGATTATATCTGCTGCAAGTGACAAAAAGCACTTCATAACCAAGTAAGAGACAGATCAAATGCTGTAGGTACCCACCATGGACAGCAGGGGGGGCAGGGAATTTTGACAGGGTGAAGGTAGGGAAAGAGTTCTTTGCAGTGAGGGGAGGGTATACTGATATACCAGCTATAATTTAAGACTGCTACCAATGACTCAGTAGTAGATAGTAAATATGTACTTTGTTTTCTCCAAAAATTATTTTTATGTTCTTATTCGTAGGAGTATTTTATTATAAATATTAGTAAAATTAACCAAAGCATATAATTTTTTTTTTTTTTTTGGCTAAAAGGGAAAATAAAATTGCCTTTCCCCCAACTAGTAAACAGATTTTTCTCCTTAAACATGTAAGGCTGAGGGGGAAAAACAACATCCTACAGTAGATTCAATTCCAGTCAGTCCCCAGTCAGATTAGTTTCAGACTTCTGGTGTCTTACTGGTGATGAGCTAATGCAATTAGGTGCCTGAAGCTTGTCATTTTCTTCTTAATAGGCTTCTGGGTTTGCCTACAGCTTCCTTAGCTGGAGAAGACTGTAATTCACTTGACATCAGTGGGGTATTTATAGAAAATTGGCTCAGGAACTGCAACCTATATAAAACCAGGCTCTTTTATTTCCTGTATGAAGATGTGTTTGCTGAAAATCTGTATGTGTTGAACTGTAATGTGTAAGTTGACGTGCTATTTCCCTCTTGCCTTTATATCAGGTTAATATCCCATGTTCACAAAATTGTAAGACAAGTTTTAACTCTGAAAGTTGGTTTTCCCACAAGAGGTTATAATTACTGTTTTTGACTTTGCCCTTGTCACCTTTATCCTTGTTCTATATCCTGTTTCATGTCCACCCTCTCCCCTCCCACAGGAAGGCTACTTTTCATTTCATCATTTTCTTAAGTACAGAATTGGGTTTGGCTCTTAGTTGCATGATTCTCTAAGTTTGGCTCACACATGCCTGACAAATTTACTCTTGAGTAGCATTAGTCAAAGTGCTGTAATTTGTAATGTTAACAATTAGTACTGTTTCACTGTATCTTATGTCCTTGTATTATCTAAAGATATATTTAGAATTGTTTAATCTCAGTACTTAAAAACTTAAAACATAAAATTAGGAGATTCATTGAAATCATAGGTTAAAATTTGTCAGTTTTCTTTTTTTCCCCTTTTTAAAGGTTTATTTATTAATTTATTTGATAGAGTGATAGAGAGCACAAGTACGCAGAGCAACAGGCAGAAGGAAAGGGAGAAGCAGGCTCTCCACTGAGCAGGAAGTCTGAAGCGGGCTAGATCCCAGGACCCTGGGATCATGACCTGAGCTGAAGGCAGCCGCTTAACCGATTGAGCCATTCAGGCACCGCTCTGTGTCAGTTTTCTTTATGGTTCATCATAATCATTAAAGCAAAGCATTTTTGTTGTCATTTTCAAAATATTTATTATTTTAAAGTCAGAGAATTTTCTCTTACCTTCCTTGTCTTAGCAAAAACTGTGCCTAGCATTCAGAGAAAACGTCTTCCACTTTCCTTCAGATTTTATTGGGATACTTTTGATATTTAGTCTGTAAATCTATTTTTGACTATTTAACGGGTTTAGAGTCATTCTACCCTCAATTATAGATATTAAAGCATGTGAATTTGAACATTCTCCCTTGGCCCAAATGTCCTCATCTATAATTGAGAATATGAGAGGACCTACCCATGAGTTTGTGGAGATTAATGAGATAATGCCTATAAAAATGATGGTCCCATAGATAGTAAGAATTTATAATGATAGTTATTATTATTATAGTCAAGTTAATATTTAAATGAAAGCTAAATTTAAATTCTCTGCCACCATGATCTAGAAAAATAATTAGTATGAATTACTAGATATTCATGGTAAATATATTTTACTATATCTTCCCAACTCCCAGTGACCTATTGACACCCTTCATTCAGGAGAAACCCACATTCTGTGCCCCAAATCTGAGCCTCTGGCTGTTAGTTTTATGTTTTATGGTTGGCCTGACATTGCAATCAAATCTTCCCTGGAGAGCTGAAATAAGAAATAGTTATGCAGTTTGGGTGTTCTCTTGAACGGTGAATACGTACTCTTGTAATTGTTGAGTAGACACGGATGTGAAGCACTGAGAAGTCTGAGTTGTGAAGAGCTATAAACAAGATGGAAGCAAATAGAAAGGCAAGAATTGGAGAAAGTGCAGGCTGTGTTGGTGATGGTTTCACTGATTTCTGGTTCTAGATTTGTGTCCACTGAGTACCCAGATGAAGCACCCTTCCTCATTCAAATGCCCTCCTCTCTACCCTCAGGCTTGTTTTTATGTCATCATTCTCTTCCTCCCTCCCTCTTCCTCTCCTTCTCTCCCCAAACCCCATCCTGGTCTCCTCCTCTTTCTCCTTCTCTGGCCAAGGCTAATTCATATATTTTTGTGTTACTTGCAACCTTAAAACCACAAGAATTTAATATAGATACTTCTTAGTAACCAAGAGATAGTTTGAAAATTTGCAAGTCCTTTTTTAAAGTAACAGGAATTAGATTTTTATTCAGAATTTAACCATACCAACTGAATGCCTTGGGTGGATCAAACATTTTTATGTATATTAACTAACACTATTAGCAACCCTAAAAGGTATGTATCATCCTTATTTTATAGTGAGGAAACAGAAGCTCAGAAAGGTTAAGTTCTTTTTCCAAGATCATATATGTGATATGTGAGATTCAAATCTTGGTGTCTAGACTTATTCCACTTAATTCTCCTGCTAGTCCTGTTAAGGGCTCAGTGGGGCCAGAAAAAGGACTTTATAGATATCTTAATTTCATATATGTAACACTTAGGAATGCCTACCACTCAAAGTATGTGGTGAGCACACCATTTAATTCACAGAACTATAGAAAACATCACTCTAGGTATTAATACTAAATTAGTGTCAGGCAACAGTATGAAGATGCCAGACCTCTGCTTCATTCTTCCCTTGGTATCAAATGCCTTGTGATCAAGCCTGCCTTACTCAGTTGACCCTATAATCATGATTCTTCTACTTAGCTTGTGACTTCCAAAGTTTCATGGTGCGTGTTATACAGTGGGATGCAGTCTGTGTCATCTCTTTATTTATTTATTGCTATTTTATTGTATTACCAGAATAATCAATCTGTCTACTTTCATGCACCTTGACCATTTCATTCCCATTGTTTTTCTAGATGTTGACAGTTAATATGTAAGTTATGTATAGAACTTTTCAGTAAATCGTGAACTTTATTGTATTTTCTGGTCAATCTTACTGAGGAAATGAAAATTTTCCCAGCTGGTAATCAAGAAGCAATGTTCCTAATGTAACATAACAATGTGTCCAACAAGACTGATAGACCATAAACTAGACCAAAGAGTAATCTTCCAAATGACTAACAGACCCTGTTTTAAAATATCACTACCTCCTCATCAGTTACAAACATAGTCCCCACTTAAATCTTTGCAGCTTGAGGACAAAAATTATTGCAGTATGACATTACTGAATTGTTTTTGGTTCTTCATAATACCCATTCCTGAATAGGCCCCCATTTCGCTAATCCTTTTTCAGAATCAACTAGCACAAGCCCAGACCTTCCACAACCTATAGAGAGCCCCTCCCATCTTTCCAGAGATAGTTGGTGGGCTTCAATATTACTAGTAAATAATTTGACCTTTCTTATTCCTTTGAGCATGATTTCTGTACTTATATCTGGGATTCTCATTTCCTTCATGCCAAATTTCCAGATCATCTTGAGTGAGTGAAATGCTCACTTATATTTAAGCTTAAATTCATGTATGCATTAGTGAATATTGACAATGTATCCTCTATTCATTACCTCATTGATAGCAGATGACACCTTTCTGTTTTTCATGACCTTTCATTGTGGAAGCCTTTAAATAGATGGGAAAGGAAAAATGCAAGGACTTAATGGAAGGCATCCACCAACACCAAAGTCAGTGCCTTTAGCAATTTGCTTTTGCATGTTACAGAAACATAATTCTATGCAGAGACATCTCCAATTTGATAAAAAAAAAAAAGAGGTATTTTAGTTTCTCATACTCCCCCTTTTACATCATTTTCACTTTTCTTTTTCTGTGAAAGCCAAGAGTTACTCTCAATTTCTTCTGGAAACTTTTTTTTTCCCCCTTAGCATTTCCTTCCAGAGCCCCTCCACTCACTTTCAGGAGTGACACCGATGGGAATTTCCTTGTGCTAATGTCACATGACACTCTTTGGAATTAGGACATGAAAAACTATTGCAATTATTTATGAAATTGATGACTTCATTGACAAGGTTCATTCTCTAATTTTTCTTTGTAAATTTAGATTTTTCACAAATTGTCTTGATTTAAAATGCAATACTCTTCCACTGATGTATGTTCATTTTTGTTGATGTATTACGTCTCTTCTGATTTCAGCACTTTCTCTTCAGTAACTTCTAATTACTACAGAATTTCTTGAAATATCCATTTGTGCCGTTTGCAATATGCTATGACTCAGGACAGTATTTTATGACTTTGTGCTTATTCTTAGTATGAACAAAATGTGCACTAAATATCGGAATGGTTTTTGGCCTTTTTCCTCCAATGAGTTTATGCTTAGTTTTGATGTTTTAATCATCACAGGCTGTACAGAATTTAATATCTGAAGGATGGGGTGAAGGAGAGAAAAATAAGAAAAATCATACCAAAACTAAAGCAAACCAACAACATGGCAACAGGATGTTGTTTATCTTTAATGAGGAAAGTGAATATCCTATATAAAGTCATTTATACATTGATATCCACAGCAATGATCCTTTATGACATTTTCAGATGTGAGGGATGGAAAAACACTAATTATTAGGTAGTAGTTTGGATTCATTTCATATTTTCGTAAGCTTGACAATATTTCTGATTTATTAAAGTGCAGAGGTTTTGACTTACTAACTTTTTTATCTATTAAAGTTCTGATTTATTTAAGTTCTGTTGTACAAATTAATTTTTACCTATGAACCTGCTGGGTATATTTATGTTTAAGTTGACACCCTAAAACTAATGTAAAGAATTGTTTCTCGGGGCGCCTGGGTGGCTCAGTGGGTTAAAGCCTCTGCTTTTGGCTCGGGTCATGATCCCAGGATCCTGGGATCGAGCCCCACAGAGAGCCTGCTTCCTCCTCTCTCTCCCTGCCTGCCTCTCTTGCCTACTTGTAATCTCTGTCTGTCAAATAAATAAATAAATAAAATCTTAAAAAAAAAAATGTTTCTCAAGTAAATATTGCCCAAGGTCATGGGTAGAGTTCATTTACACATTTACCTTGGGGAAATATGCTGTCCCTGGGGTTAAATTCATACTGGTGGCCTGGGGCACCTGGGGGCAGAATTTGAAAAGAAATTTGAAAGTATTTACAAGTGTACTTGGAATTTGAGCTTGTGGGCTCTCAGGAGTGAGTGACAGATCTCTTCAGGCTAATTCTCAGAGAGGCTGCACCAAGGTTTGGGTAAGAAATAAACTAAGGCATGTCCACCATTCAAGATGACCATATGTCATCAGTTCTGAAATGGCATTCATTGTAAAATAAATTATTTGGGGCTTTGTTGTTGTTGTTGTTTTCTGTTTGTTTGTAAAGCTAAGAAAAAAATCTGCTGTAGCCAAATTGTGAAATAAATCTTCCCACTTAAGTTTTTGAGTGTGTCCTGAGTCAATGAGCTACTTAATTTAGACATAAGATGATGATTGTGATGAGGAAGAGGAGGAGGTGGGAAAGGATATCATTCTTTTGTATACATTAAATAGAAAACATAGGAAAATGCATTAATTAGGGGGTTTCTAAAACATTATCACATTCAAAATTCAACCCTTCTCAATCAACTTGGGACTCAATATCACAAGCATGAATATCAGTGGTTTTTTTTGTTTTCATCCCATGCAATATAATAATCCTTTGTGCCATTAATATTATTGATGCAACATTCCTTAAAAGAGTTTATACCATTATCCCTGATTTATAGGCTAATGCCTATTCTGCAAGCTGAAAAGCTTGCCCTATTTTTTTTTAAGTTACCATAATGTATTGATAATAACAAGTATATCCTGACTCTCATCTAGCCAATAGACTATAAAACATTCCCAACTTTGGAAATGTTATATTATTTTTAGAAGGTGCATTTTAGAATCAGTAAAATATGGCCTTAGTTCTCCTTATTGACATTTTTGCTATAAGGTTTTATGGTTCAAAGAAAGAAGTTTTAGACTGATTCTCCCACTAAGCACATACATTTATTAATTTGCAGGCCAAAGAAAGGCAACCAAAATAAAGTTAGTATTTTGGAATTCACTAACCTTCTGATATAAGTCATGAGACAAAATCCTTCTTTAAGTAGCTACTCACAGGGGGCGCCTGGGTGGCTCAGTGGGTTAAAGCCTCTGCCTTCAGCTCAGGTCATGATCTCAGGGTCCTGGGATTGAGCCCCGCGCATCGGGCTCTCTGCTCAGCGGGGAGCCTGCTTCCCCCTCTCTCTCTGCGTACCTCTCTGCCTACTTGTGATCTCTCTCTCTGTCAAATAAATAAATAAAATATTTAAAAAAAAAGTAGCTACTCACAGGCCACAGAAAGGGTATTATAACATAGGACTCCACTGCAAAAATGAGAGATTATGAATCACTTATATTCTTTATTATACACTGCTCAGGCCAAAATGGTAGGGCCTCTATAATATTTCTATCCAAGCCATATATCTATAGTATCACAGAAATGCAGCAATAAAAAAAATCATTTCTAATATACAGCATGCTAATGAAAATAGCACTGTTTTCTTGGCCTATGGATATCCAATTAAAGTACAAATGTTACCTAAATTCTCCTGGGTTATAACGTAGACAAATTGCATGCTATTGATGTGGAAGAATTTTAAAGAAAAGTACAATACAAAAGATGTATCAGTGTTTTTTTCTTTAGCAAAATGGAGATGCATGACTGGTGGATATGCTACCCTCTGTACCCTTGTTTCTCTAGTTCACTTATATTAGCAAGCATTGAACAAAATGTTTAAAAGTGTTTCTGTTTGGCTCTTTCTTTAAACTGTTGTCAGTATTTGGGGGGGATAAATTGGCTCTCTTTCCTTTGTACAAAAGAGTTATTTTTAGCATAAATAAGTATATAAACTTACAAAATGTTTCACATAAGTACCTAAAATATGAAATATATGTAAAAACAAATATGTTTAGCACAACTAAATACTAAATAAGCAGCATAATATTATTATACATGGCTTAGTGAAACCTTAATCAAGAATTGAGGTCAAGGGACGCCTGGGTGGCTCAGTTGGTTGGGCGGCTGCCTTCGGCTCGGGTCATGATCCCAGCGTCCTGGGATCGAGTCCCACATCGGGCTCCTTGCTCGGCAGGGAGCCTGCTTCTCCCTCTGCCTGCCACTCTGTCTGCCTGTGCTCGCTTGCTCTCTCTCTCGCTCTGTCTCTGACAAATAAATAAATAAAATCTTTAAAATAAAAAGAAAGAATTGAGGTCAAAAATCAGAATATAAGATATCTGAGATTATTTGTATGATTCTTATTCTTCTTCCAGGTGATCTCATTTCATTAACATCAACCACAGGACTCTTGAACATGTACCATGCACAGTAAACCATAGAAAGTACTAGAAGGCATTGTGGTCCGACAGGAATCTTTCCTACACAGAGCATTAGCCTTCAGCAGCTTCCAACTTGGTAAGCACAAATGACAAATGCCCAATAGAGTAATACTCTGGCCCTCCAGGAGATACGAAGAACGCTGTTCTCCCTTGTCATTTAGAAACAGGAATTTCAAACCCTACAAATCATGAATATGAAATGTTTCCCCAAGTAACCTCATGCCATATGTATTAGAATGTTTTTAGTACACATAATCATTTTTGATAATTATAGGTGTGTGTCCTGGAGTTGTTAAAGCCAGCATAGTAACCCAGGCCTGGAGAATTTTCGGCTCCAATTTAAAGATGACATAATGGTATACGTTTCCAAAATTAAGCATTTTATAAGCCATTGGCTCTAGATATACCCAAAGTGGGTATAGGATTTCTTCATCAACCATTCTCATGGTGATTAGCTGCAAGCTTAGCTACTCTCTCAAGTCCTGTCTTCCTGCAGCACTCCAGTTTATATCCATTTTCCTTTTCTAATGTTTGCTGAAGCTTATAGTCCTGGAACCCTTCATATACCAAATGAACCAGAATTGCTATAAGGTAGACTTTGTGACAGACACCCCTAATGATATTCCGTCCCACTAAGGTTTGAAAATGCTTTACCATCCACTTTCACTTCATTAAGTGCTATATATCCAGCCCCCCAAAATACCCTTTTATCATTCCCTCTTCTGCTCATTTCCCATGGACTAACATAACTATCTAATTTCATTTCTTGCGTTCATTTTTGAGTACACATGCTCCAATCTATTTGTTACACTGAGCTGCTGAACAAGGGAAGATTCTATACCCGTAGGTGACATTTGGTCATGTCTGGAGATATTTTTGTTTGCCACAGTTAGGGAACATAGGGCTACTACTTGGCACTTAGTGAATAGAAGCCAGGAATGCTGCTGAACACCCTATAATGAACAAGATAGAATGACAAAGAATTATCCATCCCAAAATGTCAATGGTGTTGACACACTGATTTTGAGAAACCTTTGCTCTACTGTGACTTACTTCCTGTCATAGTGTCTTGATTAACTTTGCTGTAAGCTTTTTGTGTAATATTATAAAAAAAAGTGTTTTATAACCTGCCTCCCCCCAAGAATATCAGCATTTGATGTCTAGACCTAGCATAATAATTCATACATTATATCTGATTATAAAGTTTTAATTAGATTAAATAGGCCATCCTTGCTTGTACATAGTATGTGTTTGTGTGTGGGTAATTCAAAAGAAGTAATATATGTAAAAATGATACTACCATTAAATCAGTAGCTATGCAAATATTAATTCTGTTACCCTCTAGAGGGCCTCACAGAATGCTGGAAAAGTTTTGAAAAATGCTTTTTGTATCACACTGAATTATTATGGGTTATTTTCATAATTGATCTGAATGAACCACATAGGTCATAAGAATGTGATGTGTCTATTACTTTCTGTATATAAGAACACAGTTCATCTGCACTATATATTGGAAAAAAATATTTTAAACTATTTTGGATCATTTCCAATTGAGTCATACCTGCCTTATGTCTGACCTGGGAATGAAAATTAGAGAATAATTGGTAATAGTATGAGGAAGAGCCCATCCATCCCTGACCTTTGAGTGTAGGAAAATCAGGTATTAGGATTTCCATGTTTTAAATGATGTGTTCTGAATTCATGAACTTTTACATACTTATTCTAGATTCATGATGGTGATGCATTTCTAAGACAGGATTCAAATCCAAAACCCTTTTTTAAAAATTTTTATAAGTCATTAAGGAAATAGTTATTTTGTTCTTTTTTTTAATGAGTAAGTTATTGTTTACTCCCCACCTTAACATTTATATGCCTTTGGGATACATGATGATCTAGTGAAGGGAGCACTGACTTTAGCATCCATTTGAAAGGCAGTTCTTACTTGGTGACCTAAAGCTGAAATCAGGAACTTTTTTTCTGTAAAGGACCAGATAGTAAATATTTTTGCCTTGCAGGGCATATGGTTTCTGTTGCAAATACTCAGTTCTTCCACCCTAAAGAGAAAGCATTCATAGACAAGATGTAAATGAATGGGCAGAGCTTCCAGTAGTACTTCAATTACAACAACAGGTGATGGACATGTTTGGACCATAGGCCGTATATTGCTTACCTCTGATGAAGAGGAAATTATTGTACTTCCTCATCTGTAAGATGGAGACACCAGACCTTTAGCTCAGAGGTTTGAAGTAATTCAGAATAACTGAGATAATGTAAGTAACATATCTATGAGAGGATATAACCCATTACAGACAATAAATACACTATCATTATGATGGATACAAGTGAATTAATGTTTAAGCTCATTCATACAATATTCTTTGGACAAGGCTGTGGGAGAGGATTAATTATTTAAGTAGCAAAAGACAGATTATGAGGTAACTTCAGCTTTAATGATACTCATGTCAAAAATTTTCCATTCAAAGCTCTGTATCTTGAAGCTTTAATATTTTTTTCCTACAAGAAGAGCAGAAAATTTAAAATTGTTCTTTTAAGAAAATGCTACAAAAAGCAATTGGATTCTCTAAATCTAAGCTTCATCACAAAACAAAACAAAAAAAAGTGCAAGTTTATTTTATAAATTGTTCTCACCACTAGTAATTACTAAATGCTTTTTTAATGGCTCATAATGAATTCCATGCATTTTCAAAGAATTATTTTGCTCCCAGAGTTATGTGGATTAATTTATGTATATTTAATTTAAAAATTACTATCACTTTGGGGATTTGTCTGGGTCCCCTCAACATTTCATGAATAAATAAGCTAGCTGAACCTTTTTAAAAAATGCATAAATATATAAAATACTCTTTAGCACATTTGCTTTTTGAAAGTAAACAACATTCACAAATAATTGAACCTGTGTTGACTTCAGTTAGCCAGAATTTTAAAAGAAAATGAAATGCAATTGTGAGCAGACTACATGTCTAATATTTGTTCTATAGTTAGTTTATACATTATTTAATGTGATTATACATCAATCTCAAAATGTAAAATATTTCCTTTTACCTCTCCTATACTAAACCAGTGGACACTTTTCAAAGTAGACACTCATTTTAAAGTATCCTACTCTGTGTATTCATTGATATGCCTCACATCTAAATGCTGCACAGGTTACTAATCGTATACAAATGTGCATTTTCAAAATACCTCATAGCCCTTCACTGGTAAGATGTGCCAGCATTTCTATTCTGAAGGATGAGGAATTGCTTTTCCCTAAATGTAATATTTTATTAGATTTTCTGTTCACTAGCATGAGAAAAATACAGATAGATGATAGTTTGATAGACCTTGTAATACATATATAAATATAACATAATACATTTTATCTATATATATTATTTTATAATATATACAATGTATGTAATAATATTTTGTAAATTATAGAATATATATGAATTTGTTTTAATTATATTTTATTATATATACAATGTATATAATACATATTTTGCACATTATATATTATATATATGATTATATATATATTATTTGATTTTGATAAATTTGAATTTGACTCTACTGAGGATGTTTTCAAAAATTCAATACAGGTCTAGCTCAAGAATCAAGAAAAATCTCAAACAAGCTAGTCTTACACCTAAAGGGGCTAGGAAAAGAACAACAAACAAAACCTGAAACCAGCAGAACTAAGGAAATAATAAGAATTAGAGCAAAAATAAATAGCGTAAAAACTAAAAAACCAATAGAACAGATCAATGAAACCAGAAACTGTTTGGAGCACTGGATGTGGTGCATAAACAATAAATTTTGGAACACTGAAATAAAATAAAAGTTTTAAAAAATCAATAAAGCTGAAAAACCTGTAACTAGACTTACCAAGAAAAAAAGAGAATGGACTTAAATCAAATCACAAATGAGAGAGGAGAAATAACAACCAACATCACAGAGATACAATGGTAAGAGAATATTGTGATAATCTATATGTCAACAAATTGGACAACCTAGAAGAAATTATTAAATTCCTAGAGACCTATGAACTACCAAAGCTGAAATAAGAAGAAACAGAAAATTTTAACAGAGCAGTAACCAGCAAAGAAGTTAAATCAATAATCAAGAAGCTCCCAAGACCAGATGACTTCATAGGAGAAGTCTACCAAACATTTAAAGAAGAGTTAATACCTATTCTTCTGAAGCTATTCCAAAAAAATAGAAAAGGAAGGAAAACTTCCAGATTCATTCTATGAGGCCAGCATTACTCTGGTACCAAAACCATATAAAGACACCACTAAAAAAGAGAACTACAGGCCAATATCCCTAATGATTATCGCTGAAAAACTTTTCAGCAAAATACTGGCAAACCAAATTCAACAATAACAGTAAAAAAAAAAATCATTCACCATAATCAAGTGGGTTTTATTCCTGCATTGCAAGTTTGGTTTCATACTTGCAAATCAATCAATGTGATGCATCAATAAGAGAAAGGATAAAAACCATATGATCATTTCAGTAAATAAATAAAAAGAATTTGACAAAGTACAATATCCATTCATGATATAAACCCTCAGCAACGTAGGTGTAGAGGAAACATACCTCAAAATAATAAGAGCCATGTATGAAAAAAAAACCAAAACTAAGCTAAGATAGTTCATAGTTCATGGCTCTTAGTGAAAAACTAAGATCAGGAACAAGACAAGAATGTCTACTTTCACTACTTTTATTCAACATAGTGTTAGAAGTCCTAGCCACAACAGTCAGACAACAAGAATAAATATAAGTCATGTACATCAGTAAGGAAGAAGTAAAACCTTCACTATTGGCAAATAACATGGTACTACATGTAGAAATCTCAAAAGAATCCACCAAAATCCTAACTGTATGCACAGTTAGCTAAAATTTTATGATAATTTTGAGATTAGGGGCTTGTTTCCATGAAGACCAATTTAATTCATTCTATAAAATGGAACTAGATTGTGTCACCAAAATAGTCATATCTTAACATTACATGACCAGGAAAATAGGGATGGAGCAGTATAATTCCTTGATTACCACTATTGTACAAAACTATGCTAATCTAATAGGTAGACAGAGAGATAGAGAGACAGACCAACCAATCATCAAAGTGTGAGTGCTGGGACATTGATTTTGTGCTTGTGTAATGGATCTCCTTGATATCACGTCCTTACCTTTCTTTTTATTCTTCACATCTTGTACATTTGAAACTAGTGTAGAGTTGAATCAAGTGGAATGAAAGGATCCCCAGGTTTCCCATAACTGTCCAACATCATCCTTATAATTCTCCTGAGTATCTGATTCACACTTGGGAAGTTAGGTGAGCCAAAATGAGAAACTGCTGTCCTTAGGGATACACCAGCATGAGCTAGGAAAGTTTTAGAGAGGTATACTTACAAGAGTGGCTTGGAGCCCATAGAATCCAACAGTCTGTCTTAATGTAAACAAATAAAGAAGCCTATGCTATAGGATATTATTAAATGCTTTTTAAAAATACCTATGGATATTATATATCTTTCCTAACAGTCAAGGATTATATCCTGTACAGAATCTATTTTACCTTATGTGTAAGTAACTGATCAACAGTCTTAAAATTTTTACTCAACACTCAGGAATCTACTTTTATGGAAGTACAGTTAACTAAAGAGTCTTCTTTGACTTTCATTCACATTAAAAGCAAACGACCCTCTAAATTACTAATGCACCTAGAATAAAACCTTTGTAAAATAATTTGTGCATTATATTCAGCATTTCCATGATTTCAATAGTCTAGAATTTGAGAGAATTTTATTGTGCCTCAATAAATGTTGCATCTCCTTTGCCAGAAAGTTCTAGGAGGCTCTATCTACACTGGTGATCCCTACTTCAAAGGAGGATAGTGATTCTTCTAAAGAAACTCCATTAAAGCATAAATGAAATAATCTATTTTTGCAATTACCTTTTTTTAAAATTTCATTTCTTTTCAGCGTAACAGAATTCATAGTTTTACACCACACCCAGTGCTCCATGCAATGCGTGCCCTCCATAATACCCACCACCTGGCTCCCCCAACCTCCCACCCCCCACCCCTTCAAAACCCTCAGGTTGTTCTTCAGAGTCCATAGTCTCTCATGGTTCATCTCCCCCCCCAGTTTCCCTCCACTCCCTTCTCCTCTCCATCTCCCCATTTCCTTCGTGTTATTTGTTATACTCAGCAAGTAAGTGAAACCATATGATAATTACCTTTTTAATTCAAAGCTTACTTTGAATAACCTTTTCCAATGGTCCTACACAATTTTTCTTTAAAGAACTTAAAAAAATTGAATTAGAATTCCTTAGAGCCCATCAATATTTTTCTATCTTTTTTTTCTTTTTTTTTCTGAGCCCACTTATTAATTCCTACCCAGTCATAAATTGTGTTATTCCAGAATAACAGTTATATATTGCTGCATAACAAACCACCCTA
Organism: Mellivora capensis; assembly: GCA_004024625.1. Lineage (NCBI taxonomy): Eukaryota > Metazoa > Chordata > Mammalia > Carnivora > Mustelidae > Mellivora > Mellivora capensis. The sequence continues at coordinate 28,948 of PISX010011165.1, forward strand.
AAATTGAGTACCTTAAAATAACATTTACTTTGCTCACAGACCTTCAGTTTGGGCAAGGTTGTTGAGAAAGAGTCTGCTCTACTAAAGACAGCTGCAGGCTGGAGAATCAGCTTCCAGTCTGGCTCACTCATACGTCCCCAGCTCTAGTCTGGAAGCTCAGGTGTGGCTGAGAGCAGGAGCCTCTGTTCTTCTAGACTCCATGTGACCTGGGCTTCATCTGGCTTGGGTTCCAAAGGTGAGCGTCCCAATACAGAGTAGTTGGAAATCTGTGTTGCCTTTTATGCTCTGGTCTCCAGTATCATATGGTGGTACTTTACCTGTATGGGAGGGGACAGTCCCAAACAGCTACCCCGTTTCAGGGGGAGGAGACTTAGACTCTACCTCTTAATGAGGGAGTGGTAATGTTCTGGAAGAGCATATGGGCTAGTAGATATTATCATGAGTTTTTGAGGGATAAAACATAAATACACTCACACACACACACACAGACACAGACACACACACACACACCCATGATCTCCTGTCAATGCAGTTTTACCCATTAGGGAAATTCAGATGTTTCTCAAAAGTTTCTTAAAAAGGCGCCAAGGGCACCTGGCTGGCTCAGTTGGTTAAGGGTCTGCCTTCGACTCAGGTCATGATCTATGATCTTGGGGTCCTAGGATGGAGCCCCAGATTGGGGTCCCTGCTCAGGGGGTGTCTGCTCCTCCCAATATCTCTGCCTCTACCCCCACTCGTTTTCTCTCTCTCTCTCTCTCTTTCAAATGAATAAATAAAACCTTTTTAAAAATGTTGTCTGCAACTCCTGCATTCTAAACAGCCCTATATCATTCCTCTCATCCAACTATGAGTACCTACAATGCCATTTATTTACTGATTTGTTTATTTATTTGTTTATTTAAAGATTTTATTTATTTGACAGAGAAAGGGAGAGCAAGAGAGCGCAAGCAGGGGGAGTTGGAGAGGGAGAGGGAGAAGCATACTCTGCTGAGCAGGGGGCCTGATGCTGTGCTCAATCCGAGGATCCTGAGATATTGGCCTCAGCAGAAGGCTGATGTTTAACCACTTGGGCAATCCAGGCGCCCCTCTACAATGCCTTTTAAATATCTTCTACTACTTAATCAGTGATGTGATACTCAGAGTATTTCTATCATCTTATCCTGTATTGTAGAGATATCTCGGGTGGATACCTAATGAAGCCACCACTGTCAGCGATGGTGGAGAAATTATTTGTAGGTACCCTCAGTGAAAAGAAGAAAGGATGTATTTTTCCTGAGTCTCTCTTCTCTTAGAGTTCTGAGCTATGCCAACAGTTTGACTACTATACTCAATTCAATGGATTTTTTTTTTTTTTTAGTATTCAATTTCTTTTTTTTATATATTTTTTTTAAATTTTTATTTTTTATAAACAAATTTTTATCCCCTGGGGTACATGTCTGTGAATCGCCAGGTTTACACACTTCACAGCACTAACCATAGCACATACCCTCCCCAACCCAATGTCCATTACCCCACCCCCCTTTCCCGACCCCCTCCCCCCCGCAACCCTCAGTTTGTTTTGTGAGAATTCAATGGATTTTTAAAAACTATTTCCAATCTGCTACAAAAGCTTAGGAATCTGAGTTTAAGACTTTGTGTGTTGTTTCTCCCCTTGAGTTCCAACAGGAGCAGAGGGAATTGTGTGGGGGATGGGATGGGGGGTTGCATCAACCCTTATCAGGATATAACCATTCTTATATCAGGATACAAATTTACCATGACATTAGACAAAGCCGCTTTCAAATTTCTAATCCATTCAAGCAAACTCACTAATACTAAGAAAATAACAAAGCATATTTACAAAATGAGCATATTATGCCCAGCTGTGCAAGCAATGGAATATCTATCTAAAGTGATTAGCTCCGTTTTGTCTCTTCAGAGTGCATTTGATTTCTTCTCTGGTTTAGTTGGCCTCTTCAGGGTAAAGCAGCTTCATAATTCAGTTTGAGGATTTTTACAATAATGACTGAGTACCTTCAGGGAACCACTGTGTTTGAGGCAGGGGTCTTCATAAAATAAAGGTGTTGTCAGGAGAATTAAACAATGAACATGGAAGAATTTTATAAGGGAATTATAATTATAAATATTGGCAGATTCTTGAAGCAGAATTGGGGCCAAAACCCCTAATGGCACAAAAATTTAAAGGTCACCTATCATAAAATCAACTCACCTCCCTTTAAGAAACTATTCCCAGTTGCTCAAGACATCTTTCTTTTGGTAGATTCAATAAACTCTCCCAAAATAATTTATTCCAAGCAGGAAACATTGAGCATATTATTTACATTTTGAGAATATATTTGTATTTTCTTTGTAAAGAAAAAGGATACTTTTTCAAAAATACCATTATGATTGTTCTATTCTAACCTATAGATATGACATATATGTGCAGTATAAACAATACTAATCAACAAATTCATGTGCATGCATTGTGTCTAGCTAAATAAATAGAACATTGACAATATCGTTGAAAATTCCCTGTAGGCATCTTTTGGATTTTATCCCAGTCTTTTTTCTCCAGAAGTAATTACCAGCTTGATTTTGTGTTAATAATTCTCTATACAAATTAATTTTCTGACTTTTTTGTTTAGTTTTGCTTATATGTGACCTAGGTAAGAATAGAATTATACTCTATATATGTTCATTCTTTGATGACTTTTTTCTTTGTACATCATAAAGTATACAACTAAAGTTTACAGTTTACTATTGTATTATATTCCTTTGCACAATTGACAATTATGCTGTTATTGGCATTTGAATTGTTTTGTCTCTTGGTCTTATGAATGACGTCACTGTGGACAATGTTCAGTGTGCCTTTGGATGGGAGTGAACTAAGGTTTCTTTAGGGTATTCATGTCATAGTTGAATTACTAGTCATAGAGTATATTTATGTATCTGTTCAGCTTTACTCATAATTGCTTTCTAAAAGATATATAGTTCATACTTCTATTAGCAGGGTATATGGAAATCTGGCATGCATGAAATTATAATGCAAGTGTGATTGTAATTTCAACCTACTCGATTATTAATCTGGTGAACACTTTTTTTTCAATGTTTATTCCTATTTTCTCTCCTGCAAAATTCATGTTCAAGTTCTTTGCTGCTTTTCCTACATAATGGTTCTTCTCTTACTGATTTATTGGGGTTCTTTTAATTTTCCTACTGATCTCTTCCAAAGGTGTAGCTTGTGTTTTTACCCTTTTTATGGTAATAACATATTTGATGATACAAAGACATTCTTCTAAATTTTCTTTGAAAATCTGAAGTTTCATTTTTCATATTCAAATCCTTAATCCATTAAGGATTGGTTTGAGAATATAGTGCAAGGTAGAGATCCAATTTCATGTTTTCCTGTTTAGATTATCAGTGTTGCAGCTGCACGTAATAAATTTTCTTTCCTCTTTGATTTAAGATTTAGATTTGCCAAATATCAAATACGATAAATCCAGGGGTCTGTTTCAGGTCTCTGTTCAGGTCCATTAGTCCTGTTTAACCCTAATAAATTTCATACTGTCTTAATAACTTGAAATTTATAATTACTTTTAATGTCTTAGAAGATAAGATTTCTCAGCTTGTTCTTCTAGAGGGCCTTAACGGTTATTGGAATTTTAAATTTACATATAAATTTTAGAATCAACCTATCAAGTTCCATAGAAAATGGAGGTGATATTTAGATTAAAATTACACTAAATCTAGATCATTTGGGGGGAAATTGACAGAGAATAAGTATTTAATCTTTCTATTCATGAAGGCACTGTGGTTCCCATAGTTTGGGATTTTAATCTATTTCTTGTGGTATTATTATTATGATTTTACAAAATTATTTTAAGTTAGATCACTTATGTATACATATATATATTATATATTTGATGCTGTTGTAAGTTATAGTTTGTTAAAATCAAATTTTTTATTACTATAAATGCAGATTACTTTCACATAGTGATCTAATATACAACAATAATGCCAAACTGTTCATAATTCTGTCTTTACAGTCTTTGAATTCTGTAGAATATTGGCTTTAAAATAGTACTGTATGTAGACATATCATCTGCATATAAAACCTTTCTAATCATAACATACTTTGTTTCTAAAAGAAATGTCTTAAATTAGGGACCTAACTACGAGCTCCATCATTAAGCTCTCTCTATTTATAGAGAAGGATAACAATTTTTCCTTATTTTATTTCAGTCTTTACTTACTTATTTAAATAACTGTCCAAAAGATTTTACTATGAGCATAACATTTCATGTGGATCTTTTATAGATGCCTTTTATTGAGTTAAAGAAATTATTATGTATTTTGTTAGCTAAGAGTTGTTTTATCCCTTGAATGGGTGAATTTTATTGATTTTAGTTTTTTGGTTTTTATTTTTTATATCCTTTGGAAGGATCATATATTTTATTTAGTTTTAATCTGTTAATGTAGTGAATTACATTGATAAATGTTCCAATATTGAACCACTGTTCACAGATAGGATAGATACAACATAGTCAAAATGTAATATATTTTTCATTCATTTTTAGATTTTTTTTTACTTTAGTATTGATAAGTAAGATTGCCATTTAATTTTATTTCAGTACCAAACCGATTTTATTTATTTTTCTAAACGATTTTAATTTGTTATCAGATTCACTAGCATCATATATAGTGTTGAGGAGAACAATTTATTCCTCAATTTCTATTAATATTATCTGTATTTCTATGGTTTGTATTGTTAGTACAGTTATCATTTAAATGTTTTAATAAGACTCCTCTATTTCTGCAAAAAAATATTTAATTCAATTTCCATAATAGCTCTAGAGCCAATGGTTATTTTAGTTAATTGGGGGCATAGATCTGTTATATTTTCTCTAGGAATTTCACCTGATTTCTGAATGATGTACCTTCCTCTTCTGATTTTTCACTACACAGTACAAGGTAAACTCAAATCAGCAAACCCTATGTAAATATTGGTGGGAAAAAAGAATAACTTATACCCACAGTCACAATATTTTAAATATAAATGTATAAATAGATTTAATATAAATGTAATAATATAAAGTTATATTAATTTTCCTAGATACTCAAGGAATACCAGGCTGGCTGTATTCTGACAGAGATTCAGTGCAGCATAGGTTCTGTCTCCTATTATTTCTTCCTCTTTTCCTTCTTTCATTTCTCCAATTCCTTATCTACTAATACCCTCACCCCACAGCTACTGGACTAGTCAATAGTATTATTATTACTGGTCAATACTATTATTAGTAGAGCATTGCCATCCCCATTTTAGGATTCTGGGATCTAGATTATGCAAGAAATTTTATTTTTCATCTTTTTGAATTGTTGTATGGGAGGCAGTAAAATATCAACTTCTCTGAAGTTATTACATAAATTTAATGCAATTCAAATCACAATTTCTTTGTTTTCTTTTATTGAATTGGGATATGTTTAATATTTTGTGAAGTAGTAAATTTATTCAATCTAATTCAAATAAATTTAACCAAGAAGAACCAAGAGAACTATCTAAAACAGTAGCAGTTAGTATAGTATAAACCTCATCAGATGTAAGAACAAACTACTATAATCAAATAAGTAAATGCTTGAATGTTAATTGACAAAGCAATAGAAAAGAATAGAAATGACAGAAATAGACTCAATAATAAACACAATTCTAACATCAGATATAGGTGATAGCATTATGCAGTTAGAAGATAAATAATTTAATAGTGTTAAATAACTATATCTCATCTGAATATTCATAACACATAATTACCAAATGTATTAAAGACCTAAGTATTGAAGTCCTAAATAGAAATATAAAAAGACAAATATCTACAAACTACAAGTGTTATGTAGAGGGATGAGAAAGTTCTTACAAAGATAGAAAATTAAAAAAAAAAAAAAGAAATGATATCCTTGGCTTTAGTTTCAAAGATTAATTCCAAGAACAGTCCTTTTTATGTTTCAGACAGAAAAGGGAAAATTACATATCAATGGCCTACCATCCAGGGGAAAAAACTTCTCCAGAGCTTTATCTCTCTAGGAAAATGGCATTTAGCCAAATCCAACTGCTATAGCCTTTCTCTCTTTCTTTTTTTTTTTTTTTAAGATTTTATTTATTTATTTGACAGAGATCACAAGCAGGCAGAGAGAGAGAGGAGGAAGGAGGCTCCCTGCTGAGCAGAGAGCTGGATTTGGGGCTCGATCCCAGGACCCTGGAATCATGACCTGAGCTGAAGGCAGAGGCTTTAACCCACTGAGCCACCCAGGCACCCCCCTTTCTCTCTTTCCTAAGGGAAAATAAAAAAGGTTAAGGAACAAATCTAAAGGTCAAATCCCAAGGACTCAATTCCATTAAAACACTATAGAATGCTTACCCCTCCTGAGTCTTTTCACCACATCAGTGGGGCTACAGTATAATAACAGTGATTACAACTGATAGAGCTACAAGTCACAGACTCTAAGTAACAAGGATTACTTAGGAAAACTTAAGGACAAGGGGGTAAACAAATACACCAGGAGAAATTAAAGGTTCTGGCATCTATGGCTATAGAAAACATTTAAACATAACTCCGCTCCAGTCGACATCTACATAAGACTTCATGCTAAACTTCACACCTGTTTACCTCTGTTTCTATTACTTGAGCCATCATGCTTGGATTGCCAAAAAAAATTCAAGACATGCAAACACTAAAGAAAAATGTTATCTTAAGAGGAAAATCAAGCATCAGAACCAGTCTAAAATATGCAGGTTGTATAATAATAACATAAGGATTTTAAAATAGCTACAGTCAATATGTTAATGGCTCTAATGTAACAAGTAGACAACATACCAGAAGAAATGGGTAATATAAACAGAAAAGTAGAAATGCTAGGGAAAAAACCAAACCAAGTAAAACAAAATAGAAATGCTAGAAATCAAAACCACTATAATAAAAATGAGGAATGCTTTTGATGGCCTCTTTATTGGACTAGACAAAACTGAGCAAAGAATTAGTGAGCTTGAAGATATGTTAATAGAATCTTTTCAGATAGAAATATAAAGAGAAAAATAGTGAAACAAATGAAATGAAACATTTAATAACTGGAATAGCTACAAAAGGCATAACATATGCACAATGGGACTACCTGAAGAAGAAGAAAGAGAAGAAAGGGACAGAAGAAATATTTGAAGGGATAATGGCTGAAAATTTTCCTAAATTAATGACAGATGCCAAATTACAGATCCAAGAAGCTGAGAGAACACCCAATAGGATAAATATTTATACCTATGCATATCACTTTGAAGGCACAGAAAACAGAACACAAAGAGTAAATCTTGAAGGTCAAGACATAAAACAAAAAACGAAACAAAACAAAAAACACACCCTGCCTATATAGGAACAAACATTGGAATTACAACATACTTGGAGTCACAGAAATAAGTCACAAAGTTACAAAAATAAGAAGACAGTATAGGGAAATATTTGCAATGTTGAAAGAAAAGAAAACATCATCCTAGAATTCTATACCCAGGGAAATTGTCCTTCAAAACTAAAAAAATAATTAAAGATCTTCTGGATAAACAAAAACGAAGAAAACTGATTAACAGTAGACCTTCGTTGCAATAAATATTAAGTAGCTCTATACAGAAAAGGAAAATCATATTGGTCATAAACTTGTATCTATCTAAAGAAAGGGCCAGGAAAAAATGAAGATAAAATAATTTTTAAACTTTTTAAATTTTTAATTGATTCAATATGTAATTGTTCAAAGAAATAATAATGAATTTTGTAATTACAACATATCCAAGTGATGTGAATAGAGCAGTGTTATAAGGTACAGTAGGGAGGAATTGGAAATACTCTGTTATAATGTATTTGTACTCTCCATGAAACAGTATAGTGTTACTTATAGGGGATTTAGATTAATTTTACATGTATATTGCAAACTCGAGGGTAACCTCTAAAGAGTTTCAAAATAATTATATTTGAAATTCTAAGAGAGGAGAGAACATGAATTTTATAAAATACTCAAAATCAAAGCAAAAAAGAGGCAAAGATAAAAAACAAAGAAAAAAAACCAACACAATGAACCAAAAACAATTGCAAATAGTAGATATTAATCCAAATCTATCAATAATTATTTGAAATTTAAATAGTCTAAATACATCAATTAAAGAATAGACACTGTCAGCATGGATATAAAAATCGGACCCAACTCTGTATTTTCTATAAGAAACAACCTCTAACTATAAAGATACAGATAGGTTAAAAATACAGAAATAAAGAAAAATGTGCCATGACGTTACTCAAAGGAACTTGGTGTTGCTGTATCAATTTCAAAAAAATCCATGTTTCATTCAGAACAATTAAAATTATCAGGGTTTTAGAGGGTCTTTGCATAGTGAGAAAAAGAGGTCAATAACCATGAAGATACAAGAATCCATAAGTGCACACCTAGAAACAATCAAAACATGTGAGACAAAACCTGATAGACCTGTTAGGAATAATAAAATCACTATTAGAGCCAGAGACTTCAACAATTCCATTTGAGTAACTGGTTAACTCAACTGATAGAAAATCAGTAAGGATGTAGTTGAAATGTACAGCACCAATATTCAACTAGATTTACCTGACACTTATGGAATAGTTTATTCTACCACAAAATACATACTCATCACATGCTCATAAGGGACATTAAGGAGGATTAGCCACATTTTGGACCATAAAGACACCTTGGTAAGTTTGAAATAACAGAAATCCTATAAAATATGTTCTCAGATCAAAATGGAATTATACCACATCTATTACAGAAAGAGAGCTGGAAATCTGAAAATATTTGGAAATTAACAGAAACCTTTCTAAATAAAGCAGGAGTCAAAAAAATTAACAGTAGAGAAATGTAAAAATAGTTTGAACTGAATGAATAAGAAAAGAAATAAAAATTAGTTCAGAAATTAACACAGAAAAAAAACAAAAGCTAAGAGTTTTAAAATATTAAAGTTTATGAACTTCTAGTCACATTAACAAAGAGAAAACATTAATTACTGATATCAAAAATGAAAAGTTATTCATCAGGATAATCTCCTGGACATTGCAAGTTAATAAAAGAATATTACAGACCACCCATTGTCTACATATTAGGTAACATGGGTGAAATGGAATAATTCCTTGAAAGACACATTCTACCAAAACTTGTACAAGGAAAAATAGGTAATATGAATAAGCCTATGTCTATCAAAGAAATTATATAAAAAATTAACCTTACAAAACAACAAAAACAAAAAACAAAAGCAAGCAAGCAAGCATCAGGCCCAGATGGATTCACTGGTAAATTCTATCAGACATTTACAGAATAAATAACACTAGTTGTTTACAATCTCTTCCAGACAATAGAAGCAGAGGAAGTAAGGAAACACTTTTTAACACATTCTATGAAGCCACTATTACCTTAATGCCAAAATCAAATAAAGACATTAAAAGACAAAAAACTACAGAGCAATGTTGGTCATGAACATAGACATAAAATTTTTTGACAAATATTATCAATTATATCAAAAAATTCATAGAATTATATTACAACTGAGTAGAATTTGTTCCAGCTGTATAAGGCTGGTTCAGTTTGACCGTAAGGAAGAAAAATTATATGATCATATCAGTAGATTCAGAAAGAAGTATTTCACAAAATTCAATATCTATCTTAAAATCTCTCAGTAAATTAGGACAAATAGAAGCCTCTTTAGCTTGATAAAGAACATTTACCAAAAAATGTTCAACTAAAATCAGACTTAATGACAAGAAACTGGATGAACTGGATGTTTTCCCTTACAACGTGAACAAGGCAAGAATCACTGCTCCTATTTAACATCATATCAGAAATCCATGCTAGTGCAATAAGACAAGAAGAGGAAATAAAAGTATATATTTTGAAAAAATAAATAAAATGTTCTTTGTTCACAGATGTTTGTGTAGAAAATCTAAACTCCTGGATCTAATGAACCATTAGAGCAATGTGGCTCAATACAAAGTTAATATACAAAAACCAATGCAAGGAAGGGGTAACTCATAGGCCTATATTGCTGAAATTCTGCACTTTGTGTTAAAATGCTGTCTTCAGGATTAGCGATTTTCTGGACCCTGGACAATTCTGGACTGTTTGCCTGGTAAGAGTGTTTTTCTATGACTGAAGTTTGGGGCTGTGCTACGCTTGTTTGATAATATAGTTTATTATCATTATTGTTTTAAAAATGTGTTTTATTATTAATACCCATTTTTGTATGCCTGAGGCCTTGGACCAAATGCTACCAAATCAGTCATATAATTTATGCTAACCAACATGATAAATGGTGAACACATATTTTGCTCTGAAGAGTTGTTGCCTGTGCAACTAAAGCCAGTCTTGCAAGTACTGGAGGCATATGTGACTTACCTCCGTTAAAATACTGGACCCTATACTTGCCTGCATTTTCTTGGTTGACATCACTTTGTACAAGTTGTCACACATTGTTGCTAGGAAAATTAAGTGTTATCGTATGACTCCACTAAGAGAACACACGTGGAAGCTTGGGCCTAGTTTTTAATAGATTACACTCACTATGCCTTTTTACCTTAGCTAATGAGTATCCTTTTGCTGTAATAAACAATAACCATGATTGTAATAGCTTTTCAGAATCCTATGAATCTTTCTAACGATGCGTATACAGAAAACTACAATACTGTGTTGAAAAAAGTAAAAGATTTAAGTAAATACTTCAAGAGATATTCTGTGTTGATGGATAGGAATATTCAATATTGTTAACATGTCACTTCTTTTCAACTTGATCTGTAGATTAAATGCAATACCAAAAAAACAAAAACAAAAAACCTAGGATGTCATTTTATAAATATTTGCAAACTGACTCTAAAACTTATATGCATGGGGAAAAAAATACCCACAGTAACCAATAATATACTGAGGAATAGCAAAGTTAGAAGACACACAACTCAACTTTAAGACTTATTATAAAGCTGTACAATCAAGATATCATTTAATCAATACAGCATGGTATTGATAATAAACTTATAGATCAATGGAACAGAACTGAGAGCCCAGAAATAGTCTACATAAACATAGTCAACTGAACTTTGACAAATAAACAGAGGCAATTCAATGGAAAAAGGATAGGCTTTCAAAAAATGTTGCTGGGAAATTTGGACATTTGTGTAAAAGAAAATCATCTAGGCGCTGAATTTACATATTTCACAAAACTAAATAGCTCAGAATATAGACCTAAATGTAAAATGTAAAACTACAAAATATCTATAAGATAATTTAAGGAGAAAATGTAGTTGATCTTGTTTTTGGTGATAAATTTTTAAATACAAATCTAAAAGTATGAGCCATGAGAGAAAAAAGATTCTGATGAACAAAACTTGATCAAAATTAGAAACTTGCAAAAGACACTGTTAAGAGCGTAAAAAGTAAGACACAGATCTCGGAGAAAATATTTACAAAACACATATTATAATGAAGGATCTATGTGCAGGATACACAAAGAATACTTTAAGCTCAACAGTAACAAAACATACCACCCAGTTACAAAATGAGCTAAAGAACTGAATAAATATCTTGCCAAACAAGAGAAACAGGTGGTAAGTAAACATAGGAAAAGATGCTCAGTAATATCTGTTAATAGTAAGTTGCAAATTGAAGCAATAATGAGATAACCTCTATATAGTTTTTTAAAAAACAAAGAAAACAAAACTGACGGTACATTATGCTGATGATGATGCAGTGAAGCAGAGACTCTTATTCATTACTGATGAGAATGCACAGCAGTATAGCCACTTTGGAAAAGAGTTTGACTGTTTTTTGTTTTGTTTTGTTTTTGTTTCACCATAAAAAGCAGCAGCTTTGCACCTAGGTATTTACCCAATTAACATGAAAACTTGTGTTTACAAAAAAATCTATGTATGATTTTATAACAGCTGCATTCATAATCATCAAACCTGGAGCAACCAAGATGTTCTTTAATAAACAAGTGGATAAATAAATAGTATTGCATTCATACAGTAGCATAGTATTCAGGAAAAATGAAGTGAACTATGAAGGCATGAAAAGACATGAAGAACCTTAAATGCAGACTGTTAAGTTGAATAAGCCCATCTGATCATACTGGGCAATTCCAATTAGATGACATTCTGGAACAGGCAAAATTGCAGGGACAGTAAAATGACCACTAGTTGCTAGAGATTTGGGAGAGATGAATAGGTAAAGAACAGGGAGTTTTAAGGTGATGAAACTATTTTCTATGATACTCTTATGGTAGATACATGACAATATGCATTTGCCAATACCCGTAGAACTTTACAGAGCAAAGAGTAAACTTAATGTTTATGAACAAAAAAAAAAAATCATTTAGGTCAGGGGATCTCAGAGAAGAATATAGACTGTGACAAGAGAATCTAATGGTATGAGAAATGTAGAAGCAACCTCACTGAAGGCGTTGGGGGAAAGGTGCTGACCTAAGTAATTTTCAAAATGAAAGGAGTCTATAAAACTAAAGACAACTGCATACAAACCACTGTACTTTAGTTGATAAGGTTATCCCAAGGGTTACAGGTTAATAAGTCTGATACTGTTATACATGTATACTGGAATTCAGCAATTAAACAATGGATGGTGAATAGTAGGAGCCAGTTTCCTTCTCAATGCTGAAGTGGAAATTTATACATAGGCAAGGAGAGGAGTCTAAAATGACTGTTGTAATCAGAATTGGACAAATCAGTTAAGAACTCACATTCGACTTAATATAGATACAGGTGGTTACACATAGATTTATTTATAGATATGTGTATATATATCTCCTTGTTCTGTTAGCTAAAAGGGTCTAGAAACTACACCACCCCCGTAGCAATGAGCATACAGCTATCACCCAGATAGGTTTCTGAAGCCATTCTCCTTTAAGAGAAAACGGGTCTTTGGAGAAATGGCCAATTTTAGGGGGTGGAGAGGTGGTGAGTGTGCACAGGAAATAAATACTGAGAATTGCTACAATATATCATATATAATGTTTCTTTTCCAACAAAAATATGAGATATGAAACAATAGATAATTTAAATGTTGGAGAAAAAAAAAAGAGACAGCAGAACTGTTGGTAAGAATGACCAGATGCCAGAAGATTTCAATGTGGTCATGATAACTATGTTAAAAGAAAGAAAAGAAATCATGATTATAGACACAAGGAGACTGAGTACTATCAAAATGTAACCTCAGGAAGAAAATATCAGGAAGGAGATAGAAATTATTTTAAAAGAACCAAATAGAAATTTTGGAATTGAAATGTACATCAACTGAAATGAGGTGTTCACTACAGGGGTTCATCAGCAAATGTGAATTGTCAGGAGAAAGAATTAACAAACCTTCAGGAGAGATCAGAATAATGAGGGGCAGATGAAAAAAACAGAGCCACAGAGACATCTGGGAGAGTTCTAAGCACACCTACATATGTGTAATAGAATGTAAGAAGAGGAAAGGAAAGATAAAGGAGAAAAAAAGTACTCAAAAAATAATGGCTGCAAACTTCCCAAAGTTTAAAAAAAATAGCAATCTATACATCCCAGAAGATCAATAAATTATGAGAGGGATAAATCAACAAAGATTCAAAAGTAGGCATCATTGTATAAATGTTGAAAACCAAAGACAAGAAGTAAATCCTCAAAGCAACAAGAGAAAATGACTTCTCGGTGATTAGGGAACCCTAGTAAGATTAACAGCTAACTTTTAGCAGAAACAAAAGAATCCTGAAAACAGGATGACATATGAAAAAGTACTGAAATAATGCAAAGAACTATCAACAAAGAATCTTATCTTCCGCAAACCTATCTTTGAAAAACAAAGACAAAATGCACTCCAGGATAAACAAAATGGAGAGATTTGTTGCCAGCAGACCTGCTTTACAAGAAATGGATGTTCTTCAGGCTGAAAGCTAGTGAGCACAGACGGAAAGTTGAGTCCACACAAGAAAATAAAGAGCAACAGCAAAAATAATTATGTAATTGTAAAAGACAGTGTTAAAGCATATTTCTTCTTTTTCTCTGAATTTAAAAAGAAATAGTGTAAAACAATATCTATAAAAATGTATTCTCAAGCCTTTAACATATAGAAATATAGTATATTTTAAAGTAATAATACAAAGGAGGTGAGTAGGAAAAAAGCTGTAATGAAGGAAACAATACCAGATTTAATTGGAATCCACAGAAACAAATGGAGAGATCTAGAAATGTTAATCAAGAAGGGAGGTATAGCAAACTCTAAAAACATACTTGCTCTCTTTCTGTTTCTTTAATAGACATAAATTATATAAAGTGACAATTATATAAATTAACGTACATATATGTAAATTAACATGTTTATGGTATGTGCATATATGTATGTACACATGTATCTTTGTAAGTATAAATAAAAAGTACAGAATATGGAAGATGGAATAGAGCATAATAGAAGTAATATTTCTATACCTTATCAGAATTAGTATAATTCTGGAATCTATTTTTGACTATATATATAAGTCCTAGAGCAACCACAAAAAAAAACCCTCAAAAATATAATGGGAAAAATCTTTAACAGAATTAAAATGTGCTACAAAATATTCACTTAATGCAAACAAAAGCAGGAAAGAGAAAAAAGGGAAGAAAAATCATGTAACACATATAGATTACCAAAAAAAAGGCAAATGTAAATGCAACCATATAACACTAAGTGGAAACTGATTGAACAACAAATCAAGAGTCAAAGATTGTTAGAATGAATAAAAACATTCAAGATCCCACTATAAACTGTCTAGGGGATATGTGCTTGAGATTCAGAGACACAGGTGATAAGTAAAAGGATAGATGAAAATATAATATGTAAACATCACAAGAAAGCTGCAGTATTTTACTAATATCAAATAAAATAGACTTTTGATCAATAACTTTTAATAAAGACATGTATAATGATGAATCAGCCCCTCAGAAGGATATAACAGAAACATATATGCATCTAACAACAGAGCCTCAGGATATGCAAAGCAGATGTTGGCAGAATTCAAGGAACAAGTAGAGAATTCAGCAATAATATTTGGAAACTTTAATACCCCTCTTTTAACAATGGCTAAAAAAAAGCAGAATATCGGCAAAGAAATCAAAGACTTGAACAATAGGAGACCTAACAGACATCTGTGTACAGTCTACCAAATTCAGGAAGAATAAACATTCTTCTCAAGTGCACATGAAACACACTCTAGGATAAACTATATGTTAGGTATTAAGGCAAACCTGAACAAATTTAAATGGGTTTAAACAGTGTTTCCTGATCATAATGGAATGAAATTAGAAATTCACACCAGAATTCAATTTGTGAAACCCGCAAATATGTGGAATGACATTAGATAGCCAGCAGAACAAAGAGAAACTTAGGAAAGAAATTTTGAAATGTTTTGAGATTAAAGAAAATGAAAGCATTCTATACCAAAATGAATGGTATGCAGGTAGAACAAGGCTTACAGGGAAATTTATAGATATAAAGACATTTAAAAAAGACTCTCAAATCAACAACTTGACTTCCCATCTTAAGAACTGAGAAAACGAAAGTTCAAATAAAGCAAATGGAAGTAAATAACAATGATAAGGGGGAAACAAATGATACTAACAATAGAAAAAAAAAACAAAAAAACAGAAAAATCAACAAACCAAAGTTCAAAGATCAACAAAATTGATAAAACGTTAGATAGACTGACCAAGAAATAGAGGATTCAAATTACTAAAATCAGGATTGAAAGAAAGGATATACTACCAGTATTATAGAAATTATTTTTTATAAAGGGGGAGATTATAGGGGAATACAATGAACTATATGTGAACAAATTAGGTTACTTGGATGAAATGAATAAATTCATAAAAGAAACTAGTGAAACTGAATTAAGAAGAAAGGGAAAAGCATAAGTCTGTCTTAGTCTGCTTGAGCTGCTGTAAGAAAATACCATTGACTGGTTGGCTTAAACAACAAACATTAATTTTCTCACAGTTTTGGAGTCTGGAAGTCTGAGGTTAGGGTGCTGTTATGGTTGGTTTCAGGTGAGACCTCTTTCTGGCTGCTACCATCTCAATTGTGTGCTCATATGACCTCTTGGTCATGCATGGAATTGAGAAGGAGTGAGAGCTCCCTGATACCTTCTTAGAAGGACACAAACTATTATATCAAGGTCCGATCATTATGATATCATTTAACCTCATTTACCTTCTGGTAATCCCTGTCTCCAAGTAGATAGGCAAATTGGTGGTTAGGGCTTCAACACAGGAATTTAAAGTGAATACATTTCATTCCATAGCAGCCTATAACAAGTAAAAGGAATTAATAATTAAAAATATGCCCCAAAAGTAGTATCCAGGACCAGAAGGCTTTATTGGTGAATACTGTCAAACATTTAATGAGATTAAATATCAATTCTTCACAAATTCTACAAAAAATAGAAGAGCAAACCCATACCAATTTATTATCTCAGACCAGTAGTATCCTGGTATCAAACCAGTTAAGACATTAAGAAAATAAAACTAGGGGCGCCTGGGTGGCTCAGTGGTTTAAAGCCTCTGGTTTCGGCTCAGGTCATGACCCCAGGGTCCTGGGATCGAGCCCCACATTGGGCTCTCTGCTCCACAGAGAGCCTGCTTCCTCCTCTCTCTCCCTGCCTGCCTCTCTTACCTACTTGTAATCTCTGTCCATCAAATAAATAAATAAAATCTTTTAAAAAAAAAGAAAACTATAGAGCAATATATATTATAAGTTTAGACACAGAATCCTGACTATACTATGAACAATCTACCAGCACTTGCAGAGAATTATACACTATCACCAAGTGCTATTTATCCCATGAATGCAAGGTTGGTTTAATATCCAAGAATCATTTAATGTAATACATCATATCAACAGAAAAAGACAAAGATCACATGACCATCTCTGTGGACATTAGTAAAGAATTTTGCAAAATGTAATAATCCTTCATAATAAAAAAAATAAAGTCGGCCTAGAAGGTCATAGTTTGGCATAATAAGGGACATCTAAAAACCCATGGCCAACATTATACTTGGTGGAGAAAGACTGAAAATATTCTCCCTAAGATGAGTAACATGGCAAAAATATCTGCTCTTGACACTCTATTCACAATTGTACTGAATCATTACAGTTTGTAGTTGGACAACATTGTTCTGGACAACTCTGAAAACTGAAAAACTCTGCTGATAGAAATTAAAGATCTAAATTAATGGAAAGACATTACCTACTCTTTGATCAGAAGACTTAAGATAGAACTCTGCAAACTGGGGGTGCCTGGGTGGCCCAGTCAGTTAAGCATCTGCCTTCAGCTCAGGTCATGTTCCCAGGATCCTGGGATTGAGCCCTGCATTGGGCTCCCTGCTCAGTGGGAAGCCTGCTTCTCCCTCTCAAAAACCCCTTGGTTATGTTCCTTCTCTCTCTCTCTCTCTCTGTCAAATAAATAAAAAAATAAAATCTAAAAAAACCCAAAACTCTGCAAATTGATGTACAGTGTCACCACAAATCCCATCAAAATCTGTGTTCTTTGCATTAACTGATAAGCCATTCCTAAACTTCATGAAGCATATCAAGGAACCCAGAAGACGCAAAACAATTTATTAAAAGAAGCATTAAGTTCCCAATGTCAAATGTTGCTACAAAGCTACTGTAATCATTGTATTACCTGCATGAGGGCTGATATATAGATCAGCAGAATTTGACTGAGAGTACAGAAATAAACTCACATTTACAGTCAACTAAATTTTGACAAGACTGACAGGGCCATTCGATGGAGAATGAATAGTTTTTTCAACCAACAGCATAGGGACAACTGAATGTCCACATGTAAAAGAATTTATTTCGACCTTGCACTATCTCACATCATCTACAAAATTTATATGAATAAATCTATCTTACACCATCTATCTAATACCATCTATAAAATTTTTATGAATCAAAACCTAAATATAAGGAATTAAAACTATCAAACTTCTAAAATAAAACACGGTTTAAATCTGTGACCTTGGATTAGGCAATAATTTCTTAGCTATGACACCAAAACACTAGTAATAAAAGGGAAAAAAGACAAACTGGGCATCATCGAAGTTGAAAATGCTTATGCCGCAAAGAATAGCACTTTGACAACCTCCAGAATGGGCGTAGAGATTTGCAAATCATGTCTTTGATGAAGGACTTGGATCTAAAATATAAAAAGAACTGTTAATAATAAAAAAGACAAGTAGTCCAACTAAAATATAGGCAAAGGATATGAATCTTTACTTCTCTAAAGATGTATAGTAGACAGAAAACATATGAAAAGATGTTTAACATCCCTAGCCTCAAGAATACGAAACCACTATGAGATACCACTTTGTATCCACTAGGATGGATATGAAAAAAGTGACAGATAATAACAGACATTGACAAATATGAGAGACATTGGAACCCTCTTACATTGCTGATGTGACTATATAATGATGCAATGGTTCTGGTTAACTCTCTTGTGGTTCCTGAAAAGATTAAACTTACAGCTACCATAACACTTAGCAATTCCACTCCTAGGTATATAGTCAAGAGAAATGAAAACACGCTCCCATAAAAACGTGTGTTAAAGTTTATAGTAGTGTCATGAATAGTAGCCAAAAAGTGGAAAACAATCAAATGTCTAATAACTGATAACTAAATAAAATGTAGTATATTGATACAATGGAATATTATTGAAATATAAAGAGTGTTTAAGGACTGATACATCCCAAAAACGAATAACCCTTGAAAACACATGCCAAGTGAAAGAAATCAGAAAAAAGACTTGCAGACTGTTGGAATTGCAATTCCATTTTTTTAAAAAAATTTATTTATTTGAGAGAGAGAACACAAGTGGCAGAGGGAGCAGAGGGAAGAGAAACAGACTCCCTTCTGAGCAGGGAGCCCAACGTGGGGCTTAATCCCAGGACCACGAGATCGTGACCTGAGCCAAAAGGCAGATGCTTAACTGACTGAGTCACCCAGGTGCCCCGAGTGCTGTTCCATTTAAATCAAATGTCCATAACAGGCAAATCTGTAGGGATGAAAAGTAAATTATTGGTTGTTAAGGGCTGAGTGGGGTCAGGGAATTATTGCTAAGAGTTGCACGGTTTCTTTTTGGAATAGTGAAGATATTCTAATTGATTCTAATCCTGAATGAAATTGATTATGGTAATGGTTGAACAATATTGTAAATATACTCTAAGTCATGGACTTTTGAACACTTGAGCTAATTATATGATATATGAACTATATCTCAGTGAAAGCTGTTAAAAAATTCTGTGCCTGATAATGGGTAACATTTATTGGAAACTATAATATGCCAGGCATAACCATAAGATACTGTGTACATATACTAACTTATTTATCCTTAAAATCCTTATGAAATAGGTATTATTTTTATCTTCCTTTTACATATGGAAAAAATATGGGCACAAAGAAATCAACTTATATGTGCAAATGATCAGTACACAGGAAGATAATTGTCTGTTAACCACCATGCTATGCTCTGAAGGTTAATGCCAAATAAGAAAATTATTTGCAACACTAAGGACAACCAAAGAGTAAAATTAACTTGTAAAGACCTCCTACATTGAAATACAAGTAAAACATGTAAATGTACATTTACTTTAAAATATAATAAGACAGGTTGAACAAAAACAACATGCTGTTTCACGTATGAAATTGGTAAACAATGAACAAAAATATTATTTATCAGAATGTGTTAAAATGGACTGCTAATGAGAGTGTAATTGCCACAAACCTTCGGGAAATAAGTTTGTAAATTTGCATCAGAGGATTTAAATAAAGCATAACTTTGACCATGTATTGCTAATTCTAATAAGGAATTATTCAAATTGTAGTCATAGCCACATATTCAAAAATCTTATATATAATAGCTATTTATCTTTATTAAAGATCACTACACGATTATTCAGCCTCATGTATCTAATTTAATAAAATGGAAAAAATGCTTACAGTATAATCCCATGTGAAAAAAGAAGCCCAGATTCAAAATTTTACATAAACTTAGGTTTTAATATTGCATGTTCAGAGGAAAAAGGAAGTTGATCACTTGTTTTAATGGACTACAGGGAAAGAGTAGAATTATAAGTATTTTTCTATTTTTTTTCCATTTCAGAAATTTTCTAAAATCAGGGTTATTGTGCTTCCATTGAGCAATATGACAGAATCACTGAAAAGTTACAAGGGCAGCAATGGTTCATGTGCGTCACCATTTAATTTATACCTACTATGTGTTTGTAAATATAATCTCAAACCAAACATTACTCCTAACTACTTTTATTTCATAAGTTGACAAGAGGTGACTAGGTAGCTCATTCATCGAGAATTCATGGGAGTTCACTGTGCCGTGTGTGGTGGTATATAATAAGTAGTAAGCTAGCTTCCCCTGTTGTGCAAGTAAGATTCCACAGTGAAAACAACTACAGATCAGTGCTGACGTAGACTCAGACGTGAATGCAGGTGGATGATCCTAGCAGCATGGTAAACATTCGGAGATGAGAGTATTAGAGGCTAGAACTTTGGAAGTGTGTGTCATTGGAGCCACTGAACTTGTTCAAATACTGGAGTAGGCAGTCTGTGCTAAAGGGCAAGCATAGTGAACTACGTGCTAAATGTTGCAGAGACGGGAGCAAATTCAGAACATATGGAAAGCCAAAAGGAAATAGAATGGATGCTGAATTTATTTTAGAGATGTTACATTTTTTTAAAGTTAGGTGTAGAGAATTGAATGCCAGTACTGAGACTTTTTAAAACATTATTTGCTTCCTCTTTAAGAAATACCCGTGCCCAGCGTAATGAGGTTAAATTAAAATATGCTAGAGATACTTGAGCTCCTCAGTTTCTGGATGAGCCAGAAAGAGGACTGTAATCAAAAAGTGGGATAAAATTTCTCTCTGAATAATCAAACATGATCTTCAAATGGAAAATATGTTATGGTCATTATCCAGAACTATTATCAAGCACTAATCAGTAAAACTTAGGAAAGATACAGTTATATAAAGTACAACAAATCTATACAAAGGATTCTAAATGTAGCTAACACTGTTTATAGCCCCAACAAAGAAAACAAATGTCTGCAGTCTTTGTTTCTGCTCTATCCATCTGTTGTAAGTATGTTTCAAAAATTATATGAGACATATTTACTATATGTTAGTGCATGTGTGTGTGTATGTATGTATCTTCATAGTTTATCAACTACCCCAAATTAACTGGGAATCCTGTCTTCTATTTGCTTTATCTGGTGACATAACTTTAGAAACAAATGCTTCTAATATGGAGTATATTCTAATGAGTCCTTGAAGTCACAAAAGAGTCCACCTTCCCCTTAGAAGGCAGGGCAAGATGACTTTCCCTAGCCCAACTTTCTGACCCGTGAATACACTCTGACATCTGGGCCAAGCACTGATGGCTTTAATAGTTTCAGTTGTAGGAAATTGGATTTGATGTGTTTATAGGACAAAGTGGGGAGGGACTTGTCCAGTGAACTTGGACCAGTGGTGTTTGGATTTCATGGTAAATATTTAGTTAGAAAATGTTGGAGACATTACTGTTTTGTCAAAATAGTGGATAAGATTGTCCAGAAAGAACAGACATGAAGAATGCATGGTTCCTGAGGAGACACCGATGTTACTGTGCAGGTATCTGGGAGAAGTTCTCCTTACTGGACAAATAAGAAGTTACCTGTTTGATAGATAAATATGTTGTAAGTTTGATTGGAGGCAAACTGTGAAACACTTTTTTTACCCCTAAAATTTTAGTGGACAGATGTTGATAGCATTTATTTGCATAGTATATGCCTATTTCTACATATTTAGTTAAATCTTTATTATATAGAATATACATATGTATGTATGTATGTGTATTTTCCCCAAGATGTTTGGTGAAAATTTTTAACAAAACATCCATGTGACCGGAGCATGATTTCTACTTACTGTTGAGGAACCGAAGAGGTTTGTTTTATTCACATACGTAGTTATACAAATTATGAGAAAAATCAAAAAAAGTTTATTGTTTTTGTCTCCAAATTTAACATTCAATACAATTCAACATAATATCCATCCAGCATACAATAAGATTGTAGCAGCAGTTCTCCACAGAATTTTAATAATAGATATTTTCCTTATCACGTATGTATTCTAGCATGTGGAGATTTTAAAGAACCATTGAACCACAGGAAGATAGAGGGAGACTTAATATATTTTTATAGACCCCATATAACATTTTAACTACATTATTGAATTGTTTTACTATAATCAGTGTAGTGTGGAATATTGTAATAACTTCTAGTTCTCTGTAGAATAAAAAGTCATCCATGGGACGCTTCTTGAAAACACATCCTGTTTCTCTACTCGTGTAAAGATAATCACACAATAGTTAAATTATACCTGATTGACCACTTAAAAATGTCTCCAAGTATGATTCCATTTACTGTCTTCTCATTAAATAGGTGACATAAATTTTTATTGAGATTTTATTTTATAGAGATTATATGAATAAACTTTGATATGGCCTTCACTGGAATTTTTCATTTCTGAGAGCCTTTAAACGACAGATGTCAAAAGCAGTGAAATAAATGCTAGCTTCAATATTTGGCCTAGGTTCACCATATTAAAAATGCCATAACCCAACAATTTCATCTTCAATAATACATTGTAATGATTTCTTTTAATGAATGCCTTACCCTGCAAAGGTAGAGGACACCAAAACTCTGAACTGTATTGTATGGCTCTAAACATCTCCCAGAAAAGCATTACTCATATTTGCAATACAGCTTTATGGCACCAATTTAGCTGAAAGAATGTATATGTGTACATCTTTTATGGCACTTCACTTCAGAGAATTAGGTATGACTTGTTTGTGTAATGCTGAGTGAAAAAGATTTTTATTTTTCTAGTAACAAAACTTGCTATTAAGGGTGCTTAATCTTCTAGGAAGGCATGGATCCTGAATGTAACCGGAATCACATCTCAGAAAAGGCAATATTGGACTTGAAAATATATGGGAACACTTGTGAAATGTGGGAGCAATTTCAAAGTCACATTATGAGAAAAGGGGAAATGTAGGAGTCATTTATCAGATCACCAAATGCCCTTTCAGCCACACAACAAATACTCAGCTATGAGGATAATTGCTAGTGATTCTCCCACTCCTTTTCATCCTTCCTTTTATGTTTTATTATGGCTATAAAGAAAATCTGCCCTCTCCCTGTGTTAGGCAAGGACTACAGGAGATGATACTAAGGTCTTGGTGTTGTCCCAGTGGAATGTGCCTAAATTCACTTTCATTTTGAATTTAGACTCTTTTATGGTCTTTGAAAAAGCAACAGGACTTTTAGAACTGGTTCTGTGGGAATCTTGACACTCTGTTGCATTTTATTTATTTTCTCACTCTGCTTCATTAACCCATTTCCCCTCTTTGAAGCCATGGCTCTTATCCAAAACCTTGCCAAAGGAAGAGGAGGAGAGGAGGGGTCCTTATCACATTACAAACTACTTCTTACCTATGCTTTTGACCTTTATTCTGCCTTGCCCCAGCAGAACCATTAGTAGCAAGACTTGTTTATCAGTGTATCAGTGTTTTTCTAATTTCTCCAAGTATACGGCGGAACACTGGCTTTCTCGAAATGTTAATAAACACAAAGTAAAATGGTTCCAGGGTAAAATCAGTGTGGGAAATAACCTGAAAAATTATAATGGCAATAGTTGGTTTTTTTTTTTTTTTAAGATTTTATTTATTTGACAGAGAGAGACACAGTGAGAGAGGGAACACAAGCAGGGGGAGTGGAAGAGGGAGAAGCAGGCTTCCTGCTGAGCAGGGAGCCCAATGCAGGGCTCAGTCCCAGGACCCTGGGATCATGACCTGAGCCGAAGGCAAATGCTTAACGACTGAGCCACCCAGGCGCCCCTATAATGGCAATAGTTTTAACTCACAGAACTCAATCTGCAACTTTTGTATTTTACATTTTTATATGCTTTCACATATTTTTTATATTTTAATATGCTTTTAAAACTATTTTAATACGCTAAAGTATAGTGTGATTTCTTCAGGTAGGAGGTATAGTAAGCAGAGTTTCTATATACGATTGTGAGATCTGTTTGGTTTGGTTTGGTTTGGGTTTTGGTTTTGTTTTGATGAGCATTTGTAGAACTAATGCCCCACAAAAAACACTTGAAGAAATATAATCCTGGGCAGATGTTGTGCTTTAATTGCTGGGGCCATTGCAAAGAGTTACACCAGTAATAAAGTAAGAGATGTCCTAATGAAAAGCAAGGAAACCGGATGAGTTTCTCTCTTTCATGTAGTCCTTCCTTCATTCTGTACATATTTATTGAGCTTCATACTGTTCGCCAGGTACAGGCCTAACTGCTGGGAGCTCATCAGTGAATGGGATGCCTCTCATCTCTTTATGAGCTGATTATGATACAAGGGATTGAAAGAGAAAAAAGGACACACACTAGGCTCTTTGTTGTTGGTCAGATGCATCAGTTATTCAAGTGTCTTGAGGAATTTGGACTTGCACTTCCTGCACCTGGAATGCTTTCCCATAGATATGCCCATCACTAGCCGGGGCATGGAGTAAGTTTGTGTTCAGTAAGCATTAGCAGATACTGCCAAATAGTTTTCCAAATCACAGAACCAGTTTACCTTCTCAGCAGTAATATGTAAGTGTCACTTCCACATCCTTTCCAAACTCCGTATTTATTGCTCATTTGAATATTCTCTGTTCAAGCCCAGGCCTATTTTTTCTATTAAGTTTGACTTTTCATTCTATAAATGGCAGCTTTTGATGGATTGGCATTACTAAGTTTAATTCTTTACCAGTTGTTGCTACTTTTCTTGTTTAAAACAGGGGCATCTGGGTGGCTTAGTGGATTAAGCCTCTGTCTTCAGCTCAGGTCATGATCTCGGGATCCTGGGTCAGGCCCCACGTTGGGCCCCCTGCTCGGTGGGGAGCCTGCTTCCCCCTCTCTCTCTCTGCTTGCCTCTCTACCTACTTGTCATCTCTGTCAAATAAATAAATAGTCTTTTAAAAAAATTTTAAAAACAACTTCACTTGCCTTAGATCAAGAAGACTTTCTCCTATGATACTTTGTAGAATATCCATTGTTTTGTCTCTCATATTTAGATTATAATTCACCTGGAATCAGATTCTGTGTATTGTGTGAGGAGTAGGCAAAAATACATTTTATTTATAGGGATATTCAATCAGCATTTATTCAGTTGACAAGCATTTCTCTTTAGATATATCCATATTAATATGAGTCTTTTTGTTGATCTGTTTCTTTGTTCTGTTTCTCTATCCATGTCTGTCCTCCTGTGGCTTTGTAATAAGTTTATTGTCTTCTACTCTTCTTCCAGATCATGTTAGTTCTTCTTGGTCTTTGATTTTGATTGAGATTGCATTTACCATATGGATCAATTTGAGAAGAATTGATGGTTTTATAATATTGAGTCTTAAATCCATATTTGCCTTGTGAACATTTCTGGATGTGTCTATGAGAGTGCCTCTAGAAGAGATTAGCATTTATAAGGAAGATTACCTTCACTAATGCCAGTTGGCACCATCTAATCTGTTGAGGGCCTGAATAGAACAAAAAGAGGGAAGAAGAAAAATTTATTGTCTCTGCTTGAGCTGAAACATTCATCTTCTCCTGCCTTCAGACATCAGTGTTTGTGGTTCTCAGGCTTTTGGACTCAGACTGGAACTTCACCATCAGTCTCCTGGTTCTCAGGCCCTTAGACTTGGACCAAATTATGCCACTGGCTCTCCTGGTTCTCTGGCTTACAGCAGCAGATTGTTGGACTTCTGAGACACCTTAACCATGTGAGTAAATTCCTGGAATAAGTCTCCCGTTACATATATTTATGTATCTTATTGAGTCTGTCTCTCTGCAGAACTCTACTATACCATAATTTACATTGTTAGGCCAGACTTATTTGGTCTGACTGGTACGGCAATGGCCCAAGGTCTCAAGCATACAAAAACAGTCTTACCAAGTAGAATATCTAAGAGCTCAGAATTCATCTCCCAGGAGGGCTGGTCCTGAAGACAAATGCTTCTTTGGAATGTGTAGGATTTGAACCACACTGGTTTAGTGAGTTACCCTTTCCTGCAGGAGAAATGCCAACACTTTCTGATGGTTTGGCCCAGGAAGCTGGGAGAATATACTGAAATAGATACTTTGTAAGAAAATAAGTTTATGAGGAATGTTAGGTTCATGCTGTGAGATTTGTTGAAGGGCCTATTAAGCATCCAAAAGGAGGTGTTAATTAGGCAGATATACAAGTCTGAAGTTTGATACAGAATTTTAAGCTAAAGATATAATTTTGAGAGTCATGATCATATAACCATGAGAGAGTGTGTATTCATGGAAGTACAAAATATAGATGACAAAGGAAAGAAGACCAAAGACTAAGAACCTAAGCTGTTCCAGTATTGAAGGGCAAGAATATGAAAGAGAGGTAGCAAAGGGGATAGGGAAGAAATGTCCAACAGAACTATTTCTCTTGTCATTGATTTCTCTTCATTAGGTAAGGGGCACCCCAGGGGAACATGAACTTCCAGGTACTGCTGGTTCTCTGTGCATAGAGCTGAAGTGATTCTATTAGGCTAATGGCAATTGTCTAAAAGCCATATAGTTAAGAGCATTTATAATCAATAAGATAGAAAAGTCTAAAAAGAAACATAAACATTGAGCAGGGTCTGAAGAGAGGTGGGTAAAGCACTAGCAGTGTCCATTATATTAGATATAAAAATTATGATTCATCATAATAAAACCTACTAGAGAAACTATCCTAGAATTTAATAACCCAAATCATTATCTGTGTCAGAGAAACTAATGATTTTCTTCACAATGCCTTACCTCTCCTTAACGTGACCGCTGTTCTGGGTTTTATATGTACTATTTCCGAGATACAGTTTAAAAAGGAGAGAGAGAGAGAGAGAGAGAGGAAGAGAGAGAGAGAGAAGTTCATTAAGCATCCTACAATTTTATTTTGTTTTCAATTTTATAAAAATGTTTTCATGCTATCAGAGTCTTTGAGTTAGATTTTTTTTTCCTTCAACATTGTTTGAAGTATCATTCCCAAGATTCATCCATGTTATTCTGTGTATGAATATATGGCCATTCATTTTCTGTACTGCATAAAATTGTATAAATTTTAAACATTTTTATTGTAATGTACACTTTGGATGTTTCTTGATTTTGGCTATTTCATATAACATTGATTCTAACATTCTTGTACACATGAAAACAATTTAGTTCTGGTGTACTTGAAGGATTAGTGTTATTAAGAGCAGAATTTATACATCTTCCTGTTTAAGGGTCACTGCTTACACAGAGACCTCTTTACTATTCATGTGACAAAGAAGGCATATGGTCTAATACTTGTTAGTGCTCTACTTCATCATTTTTTTCTTTTTTATTTTCATCATTTCTTTTTCAATGATTTCCTGGCTCCTCTTGCTTGCTTTTCCTTTTAAATGAGTTATGTAATGCATTTTATGATAAATTATTTTCCCATAAAATATGAGGGAGAATCCTTAAAATACTGTGAGTGCATAGGCACTGACATACTTCTGTGGTAGGACTGCATAATAATACAGCCTCTGTAGAAAGGAATTTGGTAAAATATAACAGAACTGGTTTTGCATTCACCTTTGGACCCAGAAAACACACTTCTAGAAATGTGTTTGAAGATACTTCTTCACAAACACAAATGACACACAGAACATTATTTGTATAAACAAAATACTAGAGGCACTAGTAGAATAAATTATGGCACTTACCAGCAATGGAATATTATGCAAATGTGAAGAGTGAGAGAAAGATAAAGAGAGTAATGAAATGAAAAATATCTCCATCCATTGCTAACTAACCAGAACAAATGCAGAGATCTTACAAAGTATATGAAATTTGTGTAGAAAAGACAGTTTTTTTTAAAGTGCATTATTTGCTAAAATTTATAAAAAATAAAACAGGAGCTAATGATAAATCAAAAACTAATAAGAATGGTAACTAGTGGGAGATAATTAGGAAAAAGATATAATAGGGATCACAGTGATTTTTACCTGTTTCCTTTGTTCTATGGCTTTGAAATTTGAAATATGTAGAAGTTTACATATTCAAAAATATTTAAAATATTAAATCCAGATATTCATATTAAAAGGCTATTTGTTATCATGTTAACTGATATCTCTTACCCTAAACAACTGCTTTTGGGAAAATACAGAACACCTGTTTTCAGAAAGAGGCAGCTTAGGTTATGGTTCTTGCGATAACAAAATGATATCTGAAAAAAAAAATCATCCAACGTTCAGGAATTAAGTAATACTTTTCTAAGTAACCCTTGAGTTATTGTGGAACTATTTTGTGCATATTTTAAGATAGATAGTGAATAAGTGAATCTTGTGATATTTTACTATGGGAGAAGGAAGATCCAAATGTGGAGATCTGAGGAAGAATCCTATGATGTATGATTTGATGTTGAGATATCAATATGAACCTGTAATTTCTTAGAACTCAAGTTCTTAGCTCTCCTCACAGAGCCCTACTGTGAGAAGTCTCAGTCTTGATTACTCACTGTACAAGATCTAATAGACAAGTTTAGGTCTTGATTTCTAAGCCAAATCCTTCACTTACAAGGATTCTGGGCCTGTTGGAGAATAGCTTGTTCCATGTCAAGATGAATCTTGGAGATATTATGGGGAGATGTTGAGAGAGCAGGAGCCAGTTAGAAGGGACTCCCAATGCTCAACTTTCTGGCAAACTGAGCTTGAATAAATAGTAATACTGTGATATTAATGGATTATAACACAGAAGTCTATAGTGATAGAGTCAAAGAGAGAGGACAGAGATGCTGGTTAATAAATACAGATTGAGGGGCACCTGGGTGGCTCAGTGGGTTAAAGCCTCTGCCTTCAGCTCAGGTCATGATCTCAGGGTCCTTGATCAAGTCCCACATTGGGCTCTGCTCAGCAGGGAGCCTGCTTCGCCCACCCCCCTCTGCCTGCCTCTCTGCCTACTTATGATCTCTGTCAAATAAATAAATAAAAATCTTTTAAAAAAATAAAAATTGAAAAAAAATAAATACAGATTGAATGACAGAATTAGAAAATCACTGTGTGCAACTACCAACTTAAAATATGATTTACAATCAAATGTTTTTTAGGAGCATTGCATGAACATTCATTGGCTAAGAAAATATTCACACATCTGTGAGAGTGTCAATCCATAAATGTTTTAAAGAGAAAGGGAAAACATACTTTTGAAAGTCTAAAATCTGACAGGTGCTATCTTTACCATTTGTTATTGGCATTTACTATTGTCAGTAATGGGACACACCAGCATCATGTCTCCTGATAGGATGCTTTGGGAAGTATGTTATCTATGTAGTCTTCTTGCCAGAATATTATTATGAGGAAATAATCAGACAAATCCAAAGACATTCTACAAGACAACTTTTCTGGGCACTATAAAAATTTCAGTGCCATTAAATGGCAGAGTTGCTGTTTGTATTAAAGTCTAAAAGTAGCCTAGATTGAAGTAATAAACAAATGGATAACGTGGGGCAACTGATTTGAATATAGTGTATTGAATAATATTTCTTTATTATTGTTACAAATCTTGGTTGTGATTATGATTTTATAGTTGAATAGAAGACTGTCCTTATTTTAAGGAAATATACTCTGAAGCACCTCAGAGACAAGAATGATCATGTCTGAAACTTACTTTCAAGTTACTGAATAATCCAGTCTATGAGTTTAAGAAACACAAACATCTATACATCCAGTGTCTACTGAATCATCACAGACATCCAATTTGATATTCAGATAATGTGGGCTTCTACCCTGACTGCAAGGGAATATATGCGTGTTTTATGGTGTGTATTAATAACAAAGTTTGGTTTATATAGATTAGATCATTTTATATTACACAGTCTTCTGATGTGGTGACAAGTTCAATGGTAAATGCAAATAATTTGAAAATACTACTTTGATGATTTTTTATACTGTTTATTATATGCAGTGGAGTGAATATAATGAAATTCACTATAGATTTAGATTCTCTTTAGTTTTGCAAGTATCCACTGAGTTTCATATTCTTTGCTGGTTCACCACCTCCTATATTCAATTTGTCAGAAAATCCACCCCTCAAATTTAGTCCACATGTAATTTTTTCCTATCAATTAATGTGAAGTCCATCTTTCTAGTATATAGGCCAAAAACCATGGATTCCTCTCCTTCTTTTAAACATATGAGCTCAGGGCACCTGGATGGTACTGTTAGTTAGGTGTGTGACTCTTGGTTTCAGCTTAGGTCATGACCTCAAGGTCCTGGGATCGAGCCCTGCATGGGTCCTGCAAGCAGGGAGTCTGCTTGAGATTCTCTCTCCCTCTGCCCATCTCACTCGTGCTCTTGGGGTTTGTGCTCTCTGTCTCTTAAAAAGAAGTCAGCTCTAATGTCAAAAATGTCCAACATCTAACCACATTTTACTGCATGTATGGCTTCTGTTACCTCCCTGAGTTCATTTTCTAGTGTCCACTCATCTTTTATTCTGCTCGACATCTTAGCCTCCTTATTTTTACAAAAACTAGCATGTTTTTGCTTTGGGGCCTCACCCTTACCCCTTCCACTGCCTGGAGTATACCCCTTCCTCACCACCAGCCCCCAGTTATCTACATGACTTATTGCTTCAATTTTCTCAGGTTCTTTCAAGTGTCTGCTCAGAAGTCACTTGTCTTAGCCACTTTATTTAATTGTAAGCCTCGCAAAAACCTTACCACTAACCCATTTGTTTTTCTCCATAATAATCACCTTTAAAACTATGATATGATTTTTCATCTATTTTTGACTACTTGCTTTCCCTCACTGCAATGAAAGCAGCATGTAGGCAGGGAGGTTGTTCACTTTGTTTACTATTATATTATTGCTGCCTAGAAAAATTCTGGACATTAATAAGACGTTAACAGTAAATCTTTACTGGTAAATTAATGTTTAAGTTAAATATGTCAATAGGGAGTCTTGTATTCTCTTTAAAATCATTCTACTTAGACTTCTATAGAGTTCATACATAGCAATTACCTTTTGTTTATTAAGTTTAAAAGTTAATTTGTTTAAAAGTTAATTAACTAACTTTTTCATTCTAGTATAATTAATGTACAGTGTTATATTAGTTTCATGTGTATAATATATTCATTTAGCAATTCTGTACTCGGTACTCATCACCTTAAATATACCCTTAATCCCCTTCAACTATTTCACCTATCCCCCAACTACCTCCCTTAGGCGACCACCAGTTTGTTCTCTGTATTTTAAGAGTATGCTTTTTTGCCTTTTGTTTTCTTTTTTTTGTTTTGTTTCTTAAACTCTACATATAAGTGAAATCATATGGTATCTGTCCTTTTCTGACTGACCTCCTTCACTTAACTTTCTACCTTCATTATCAGTCCATGTTGTTGCACATAACAAGGTTTCATTCTTTTTAATGGCTGAATAATATTCCATTATATAGACCACTTTTTTATCCATTCACCTATTGTTAGACATTTGGATTGTTTCCATATCTGGGCTATTGTAAATAATGCTGCAATGAATATATGGGTGCATATGTCTTTTCAAATGAATGAATGTTTTTATCATACTGTTTTCCACTGTGGCCCCACCAGTTTGCATTCCCTCCAACAGTGCATAAGGGTTCCTTTTTCTCCAGTCCTCAACAATAATTATTTCATGTATTTTGCATTTTAGCCATTCTAACAGGTGTGAAGTGGTATCTCATTGCGATTTTGATTTGCATGTCCCTGATGATTAGTGAGGTTGAACATTTTTTTCTTGTGTCTATTGGCCATCTGCATATCTTCTTTGGAGAAATGTCTGTTCATGTCATCTGACCATGCTTAATGGGATATTTGGGTTTTTTTTTTCTGTGATCTTTAGTTTTATGAATGCTCTTTATATTTTGGATACTAATCCCTTATCGGATATATCACTTACAAATATCTTCTCCCATTTGGTAGAGTATCTTTTTTTGTTGTTGTTGATTGTTTCCTTTTCAGTGCAGAAGCTTTTTATTTTGATGTAGTCCCAATAGTTTATTTTTCCTTTTGCTTCTCTTGATTCAGGAGCCATATCTAGAATAATGTTGCTGTGGCCATTGTTAAAAAAATTACTGCCTGTGCATTCTTCTAGGATATTTATGGTACAAAGTCTCATATTTAGGTTTTTTAATCCATTTTGAGTTTATTTTTGTATATGTTGTAAGAAAATGATTCAGTTTCATTCTTTTCATTCTTTTGCATGTAGCTGTCCAGTTTTCCAACATCATTTTTTCAAGAGACTGTCTTTTCCCCATTGGATATTTTTACCTCCTTTGTCATAGATTTTTTGACCACATAATCATGAGTTTGTTTCTGAACTTTCTGTTCTGTCCCTCTGATTTATGTGTCTGTTTTTTGTGCCAGTACTATACTGTTTTGATTGCTACAGCTTTGTAGTATATCTTAAAATCTGTGATTGTGATACTTCCTGCTTTGTTCTTCTTTTTCAGATTGCTGTGACTAGTCAGGGGTCATTTGTGGTTCCATACCAATTTTAGGATTATTTGCTCTAGTTCTATGAAAAATGCTGTTGGTATTTGGTTAGGGATTGCATTAAATCTGTGGATTGATTTGGGTAATACAGACATTTTAACATTTTTCTCTCAGTCCATGAGCATGGAATACATTTCCATTTGTTTGTGTCATCTGCAGTTACTTTCATTAATGTTTTATAGTTTTCAGAGAACAGGTCTTTTGCCTGTTTGGTTAATATTTATTCCTAGGTATTTTATTATTTTTGGTGCTATTATAAATTGGATTTCTTTCATAATTTCTCTTTATTCTACTTATTAGTGTACAGAAATGTAATAAATTTCTGTATATTGATTTTGTATCCTGTGAGCTTTTTAATTCATTTATCAATTCTAGTAGTTTTTTGATAGATTCTTTAGGATTTCATATATATAGTATCATGCCATCTGCAAATGCTGAGAGTTTTATTTCTTCCTTATGAATTTACTTGCCTTTTATTTCCTATACTTGTCTCGTTTCTATGGGTAAGACATCATGTACTATGTTAAATAAAAGTGGTGAGAGTAGACATTCTTGTCTTATTCCTGATCTTAGGTGAAAAGCTGTCAATTTCTCACCATTGAAAATGATGTTTGCTGTGAGTATTTAGTAAAAGGCCTTTATTGTGTTGAGGTATGTTTGCTCTAAACATGCTTTATTGATGGTTTTCATCATGAATGGATGCTGTAATTTGTCAGATATTTTTTGTGTATCTACTGAAATGATCATATGGGTTTTTTAAAAGACTTATTTATTTATTTTTAGAGAGAAGGAGAGAAAGAGAAAGCATGAGTAGGAGGGGCAGAGGAAGAGAGAATCTCAAGCAGACCCATACTGAGCATGGATTCCCAACATAGGGCTCGATTTCACTGAAACCAGGAGTTGGATACTTAACCAACTATGCTCCCCAGACATCCCTATGATCATATGGTTTTTATCTCTTCTCTTAGTGATGTGATATATTATTTTGATTGATTTCTGAGTATTGAACCACTCTTGCAATCCAGGAATAAACCCATTTGGTCATGGTGAATGATTTTTTTAATGTATTATTGAATTCAGTTTGCTAATACTTTGTGAAGATTTGTATATCTATGTTCATCAGAGATGTTGGCCTATAATTCTCTTTTTCTATAGTGTTTTTATCTGGCGTTGGTAGCAGAGTACTGCCAGCCTCATAGTATGAATTTGGAAGATTTCCTTCCTCTTCTATTTTTTTGGAATTGTTTGAGAATAGGCACTAACTTTTCTTTGAATGTTTGGTAGAATTAACTTCTGAAGCCATCTGATTCTGTACTTTTGTTGGGAGTTTTTTGATAACTGATTTAATTTCATTGCTTATAATTGGTCTTCTCAAATTTTATGTTTCTTCCTAATTTAGTTTTGGGAGGTTATGTGTTTCTAAGAATTTATCCACTTCTTCTACGTTGTCCAATTTGTTGGCATATAAGTTCTCTTATAATCCTTTGTATTTCTGCGGTATTGGTTATTTCTCCTGTTTCATTTCTGGTCTTGGTTTTTTTGAGCCCCCCCCATCATCTTTTTATTGATGATTCTGGCTAAAGAGTCAATGTATCAATTTCATTACTCTTCAAAGAACCAACTCCTTGCTTCATTGATCTGTCATGTTGTTTTTTAGATTCTTTCATTTATGAATGACCTAATCTTTATTATCTCCTCCCTTCTGCTGGTTTTTGAGTTTTATTTGTTCTTCTTTTTCTAGCTTCTTTAGTTGTGTGTGTGTGTTTAAGATTTTATTTATTTATTTGACAGAGAGAGACATAGCAAGAGAGGGAACACAAGCAGGGGGAGCTGCAGAGAGAGAAGCAGGCTTCCTGCTGAAGCAGGGAGCCCGATGTGAGGCTCAATCCCAGAACCCTAGGATTGTGACCTGAGCTGAAGGCAGATGCTTAATGACTGAGCCACCCAGGTGCCCCACTCCTTTAAATGTTAAGATAGGTTGTTTATTTCAGATTCTTCTTGTTTCTTGAAGTAGGCCTGGATTGCTATAAACTTTCCTCTTAGAACTCCTTTAGCTGCATCCCAAAGATTTTGGACTGTTATATTTTCATTCTCATTTGTGTAGATGTGTTTTTTATCTTCTCTTTGATTTCTTGGTTGACCCATTCATTGTTTTGTAGAGTATTATTTAACCTTTGTGTATTTGTATTCTTTTCAGAATTATTTCTTGTGTTTGATTTCTACTTTCATGGTGTTGTGGTTGGAAAGCATGCTAACTATGATTTTCAGTCTTTTTGAGTTTGTTGAGACATGTTTGTGGCCTAACGTGTGATCTATTCTGGACAATATTCCATGTGCATTTGAAGATAATGTATATCCTGCTCTTTTAGGATGGAATGTTATGGATATGTCTGTTAGATGCATGTGGTACAATGTGTCATTCAAAACCACTGTTTCCTTGTTTATTTTCTGTTTGGATGATCTGTCCATTAATGCAAATGAGGTGTTAAACCCCTTACTATTATCATATTACTCTTGATTCCTTCCTTTATTCTTTTTTATTAGCTCCCTTTTGTATTTGAGTGCTCCCATGGTAGGTGCATAAATTTTTACAATTTTTGTATCTTCTTTTTGAATTGTTCTCTTTATCATTATGTGGTATCCTTCTTTATCTTTTGTTACAAGTCTATTGTGTCTGAAACAAGTATCGGTACTCCAACTTTCTTTTCACTTCCATTTGTTTGATAAATGCTTTTTCATCTCTTCCCTTTCAATTTATAGGTGTCCTGAGGTCTGAAGTGAGTCTCTTTTGGGCAATAAAAAGATGAGTCTTGCTCTTTTATTTATTCCATCACCCTGTCTTTTGATTGGAGCATTTAGACCCTTTACATTCAAAATAGTTATTGATAGGTACGTACTTATTGCCATTTTGTTACTTGTTTTATGGCTGTTTTTGTAGTTTTTCTCTGTTTGTTTCTTACACTCTTCTTTCACACTTTGCTGGCTTTCTTCAGTGATATAATAAGATACATTTTCTTTATTTTTGTGTATCTAGTATATATTACTATTTTTTTGATTGGTGATTACCATTAATTACCAATAAAATAAAATAAAATAAAATAAAAATAAAAAACAAAATAAAAGTTTATATATAATATTTTATTCTTATAGGAGTCTACATTAAGTTGATGATCACTTAAGTTTGAACCCATTCTAAAAGCGTTAATTGTTTACTCCTCTCCCTGTTATTTTTGAGCATATATTGTCATATTTGCATCCTTCAATTTGATGAGTCCTCTGACTGATTTTTACAGGTATTCTTATTTTTACTATTTTGTGCTTCCTACTTTTCTTATTCCTTCTTATACTCTTTCATTTCCACTCAAAACTTCCCCTGCAACATTTTTTTTGTAGGGATGGATTGCTGATTATGAGATTTTTAACTTTGTCTGGGAAACTCTTTATGTCTTCTTCTATTCTGAATGGTAGCTTTACTGGATAAAGTTTTCTTGACTGAATATTTTTTCCTTTTTAGTACTTTGACTATATCATGCCACTTTCTTCTGACCTTCAACATTTCTACTGAAAAATCTGCTGATAGCATTATACAGTTTCCCTTGTTAGTAACTGTCTTCTTTTTTCTTGTTGCTTTTTAAATCCTCTCCTTATTGGCACCTGGGTGGCTCAGTTGTTAAGCATCTGCCTTCAGCTAAGGTCATGACCCCAGGGTCCTGGGATCGAGCCCCAAATTGGGCTCCCTGCTCCACGGGAAGCCTGCTTCTCCCTCTCCCACTCCCCCTGCTATGTTCCCTCTCTTGCTGTCTCTCTCTCTGTCATATAAATAAATAAAATCTTAAAAAAAAAATCCTCTCTTTATCAGGAAGGTGTATTTTTGTTTGTTTATTTGTTTTTCCATTTAAATTACTGCTTGTGTCTTAGTGTAGCCTTCGTTGGGTTGATTTTGTTTGAGGCTCTCCATGCCTCCTGGTCTGGATTTCTGTTTCCTTCCCCTACATTCAGGAAGTTTTCAGCTATTATTTCTTCAAATGATTTCTCTCCCCTCTTTTCTCTCTCTTCCCCTTCTGGGATCCCTATGATGCAAATGTCGTTATACTTGATGGTGGCATTGAGTTCTCTTAATCTACTTTTATTTGTTATTAATCAGTTTTCTTTCTAATGTTCAGTTTGATTGCTTTCTATTACTTTGTCTTCTAGATCACTAATCCATTTTTCTATTTACACTAGTTTACTGTTTATCCCTCTGGTGTATTCTTTTAAAGATTTTATTTATTTGACAGAGAAAGACACTGTGAGATAGGGAACACAAGCAGGGGGAGTGGGAGAGGGAGAAACAGGCTTCCCGATGAGCAGGGAGCCTGATGTGGGACTCAGTCCAAGGACCCTGGGATCACGTCCTGAGCCGAAGGCAGATGTTTAACAACTGAGCCACCCAGGCACCCCTCCTTTTTTTTTTAAATTTTTTATTTTTTTTATAAACATATTATGTATTTTTATCCCCAGGGGTACAGGTCTATAAATCTCCAGGTTTACAAACTTCACAGCACTAACCATAGCACATACCCTCCCCAATGTCCATTACCCCCCCCCCCGAACCCCTACCCCCAGCAACCCTCAGTTTGTTTTGTGAGATTAAGAGTCACTTATGGTCTGTCTCCCTCTGTTCCCATCTTGTTTCTTTTCTTCTTTTCCTACCCCCCAAACCCCCCATGTTCCATCTTCACTTCCTCATATCAGGGAGATCATATGATAGTTGTCTTTCTCCGATTGACTTATTTCACTAAGCATGATACCCTCTAGTTCCATCCACGTCGTTGCAAATGGCAAGATTTCATTTCTTTTGATGGCTGCATAGTATTCCATCGTGTATATATACCACATCTTCTTGATCCATTCATCTGTTGATGGACATCTAGGCTCTTTCCATAATTTGGCTATTGTAGACATTGCTGCTATAAACATTCGGGTGCACGTGCCCCTTCGGATCACTACGTTTGTATCTTTAGGGTAAATACCCAGTAGTGCAATTGCTGGGTCATAGGGTAGTTCTATTTTCAACTTTTTGAGGAACCTCCACGCTGTTTTCCAGAGTGGTTGCACCAGCTTGCATTCCCACCAACAGTGTAGGAAGATTCCCCTTTCTCCGCACCCTCGCCAGCATCTGTCATTTCCTGACTTGTTAATTTTAGCCATTCTGGCTGGTGTGAGGTGATATCTCATTGTGGTTTTGATTTGTATTTCCCTGATGCCGAGTGATGTGGAGCACTTTTTCATGTGTCTGTTGGCC